>BJBW01010442.1:40757-94007 GCA_004320125.1 Scolopax mira | reverse complement strand
CTGCAGGTCAGGACATAGTCATTGTCCGACAGGTTCAGAGATGATTTTCAAGAGCAGCAAGGGATGTTCCCTCTTCCCAAGTGACCTTTCTTCCTTCTCTGAAGAGCTCCCGGCACAGAAATGCATCATGTACCAGCCTCAGCATGTCCTCAGCTCACTTGGGTTTCTGGGCAGCACAAGTGCAGGCTAGTGAAGTTTGACACTGCAGGTTTCTGCTTCCTAGGCAGATGCTTGCTCTCCTCCTGCTGCTGACTTTTTTTTTTTTTTTTTTTTTTTGATTCCAGACCTGAATTTGAATACCAAAATATTACCAGAGGGATCTTGTGCATTCACTTCTTGTTCTGGGGACTATTTTCCCCAATACTGCCCTTGCCACTGATTTCTGTACAAGTGGCTGTAGTGACCTGGCAGATGTCAAGAGCTGGGGTGGGTCCCATCATGGTCAGTGGAGACCTGGCCAGTTAAACCACTGGACCATAGGGTATGATTGAGGAATACTTCCCACTGTGTCACACAGGGCACAGTTCTGTGAGGCCCAGATTCCTCCTGGTTTAACACAAATAACCACAAATGTGCTGGAGCAGGTAAGGCATTGTTTTGATGGCATTTGATGACCCAAGCAGAAGGAACATGCGGTGAAAGCCCCATTATTCTGGTCTGAGCCTCCATCAGAGCTCAAGCACGCACAACCTGCGGTGGTCACTTGTGTTTTGGTACAGCTGAGATGTACTTCCCGTGGAGCTCAGACACAGAAACAGTCTTATTCCCTCTGTGATTGCTTCTGTCCATCAGTTGCACTACAAATTGTGAAATTTGAATTTCAGGAGGAAGCAAAATAAACCTTAGCACTACTTGACTTGAAGTCCTTGGCTAAGACTCACAGTCATGCTGGGGACTGGCTGAGGAAACTCATCCAGCCCCAGTTTTGAGATGACTGGAAAAAATGATAGAGCTTGCAGAGCTCAAGGATGGCTTTTGTTTTCCAGTTAGAGCCTTTGGCACAATCTCAGTCTCTATTTTCAGCTTGGCTGAACCCCATCAGAAAGACCAGAATGTGGCTTCTCTTTAAAGAAAAGTCCAGTTCTCCCTAGGCTCAGTAGCTTGGCTTTCAAAACAGCAGACGGGCAGCATCAAACTCCTGGGAAGGTGGGAAAAGTCCAAGTCAGTCCCCAGTGAGACACAGCATCATCTGAGGCTGGGCTGTGCAACCAGCCAGGGGCATTACCCTCCTGCCCCACCACAGCTCGCTGCTCCCAGTAGAAAGATCTCTGCTCTGGGAAGCTTCCATCATGGCAGCCGCTTTGTCTGGAGAAGAGATGTCTTTTGGAAGAAGAAGAGGAGGACACTGAGTACCTGGGCTTTGGAAGCAGGAATGTGGAAGGGGGGATGCTGATGTGTTGCTGGAGCCTGTGCAGGACCTTGGGCATGAAGGTGTCCAGGGAAGGGCTGCAGAGTCCTGTGGGGACTCTCATGCTCACTGCACATCTGAGAGGCATTATTGGGGCACAGAAGTGCAATCTCCAGAATAAGGAGTGCAGATATTTGAGCAATTGATGGCCACATTGCCTGGGATGCCAGATAACTGCTGGCAGCTGATCCTGATGGTTATGGACAAAGGACAAGAGATATCCTGGGTGCCATGGTCCAGGGCAACCTGCAGAGTGGACAGGAGCCACCAGCTTACCACGGTACCCCCAGCTAGAGTTCCTGCTGCCCCTGGAGGTGCTTGGTACAGCTTTACTACCAGGGAAAAGGTAATTTTACCAAAGGGAATGAGGGAAGGGATCAGAAGGCTTCAGCCATACCAAAATATCCAGGACACCATGGCTGGGGATGGTGTGCTGCAGCCACCAGCTTTGCATGCTCGAATAAAGTTGGTGTTGAGCTCCCAGGTCAGAGCAGGTGTGAGTGACACCACACCATGTATGTTCCTTGGCTTCCTGCTGTCCCCTTAAGAAGATAATTGGCCTTAGGACCATAGCCAACCAACACCCAGGACCCCAGCACCCCAGCAGCTTTCAGCACCCTTCAGCAAAGAACAAGCTGGAAGAGGTGGGTTAGGGGAGCAGCAGGGGATGCCGTCCCTCAGTAGGAGCAGAGACGCCACCATCAGCAGCACCTTTGGGTGGCCGAAAATGGAGTCCTGAGACTTCATAATGCTTCAGATTTCTCTGGAAGAGCCTTCAGAGCTGCCTCCATCATGCCCACACCAAGATAGCAGGAGTGATGCTCAGCACAGGCTGAGCCACAGTGGCTCATGGGGGAAGGACTGGACAAGGCCTTTGGAGCTGACCTTAATGTTGAGGAAATTCCCTGTCTTCTGCATACCTTGGTTTCCCCATCTATTAAATGAGGTCATTGATGTGTCCTCCTGCACCATTTGAGATCTAAACATAGGCTTTCAAGCACAGAGTAATTGCACCTTTCCCTCATTAATACCTCATGTCCCAGTGTGAGGGGGTAGGATTAAGAATCAGGACCAGGTCAGTTAAGGACAACTTCTCCCAACAGCACTGGAGCTAGAGGAGGGGGCACACAGATGCCTGTATTTACACCATCTCAAGGCTCTCCCACACGTCCTGGAACAAAGCAAAGGCCATTTATTTTTTTTCCCCATGATTTCTAAATAATTATCAAGCTGGGAAGGAGCAGAACTGCAGTGCAAAATAAATACAGACACATTTCTTGGGTTTCTTTAGAGTTCCTTGTCTCCTTGCCTGGCCCCAGTGTGAGCAAGGCTAGGGCTGAGGCAGTGAGGTAAGGGGATGGAGCTGCAGGGCCAGATGTGTCTGTCTGTGTGCAAGCTCTCCAAGACCCCAGAACAACAGCAAAGTGCCCTGATTCACTGCTGTGAGGTTCTTACCCCTTCCCTCAGCTCCTGGAGGTGTTGACATCCTTCAGCAGAAGCCATGGGCAGTAGGGAACTGGGAGGGGAGTGCTCCCATCAACCCTCCAGCACCCGCACAGTCTCCGGGACTAGGAACAAAACCCCAGAAGCATCAAACAGTGCCCTAAACTGGAGCTCTGGGGACACGGGCTGTACTTCAGGGCAGATTCAGACCCATTGACATAGGAAAGGGAAGGAGCCATGGGGCAAAACCTGGCTGAGCCCCGACCTCTGTGACTGCTTCAGGCCACCCCAAGGGATGGGTGACATGGTTTAGGCTTTGGCTTTGTCAGGATTAGGTTCATGGTTGGACTCGATGATCTTAAAGGTCCCTTCCGATGTAGATCATTTTATGATTCTCTGATTCTGTACCTTTTCCTCCTGCCACAGGGAAGGGTGTGGTGTACCCAGTTTCCTTTTTGATATGATCCATGTGTGTAGAGGTCTGTGGGACCAGCAGGTCCGCAGATGAGCGAAGCTGAGCCCCAGTGCAAGAAACGCAGGGAGAGAAACTCAGGGAGGCTGGAGAAGTCCTCGGGGAACAACACCTTTTCTGCCTGCGGTGGGCTCACCCCCAAGGCAGAAAGCCCACGTAGTGAATGCACTTGGACCCACATGCAGGTCTGCCCATGATGTCCCCCCACACCAGCTCTCCAGCTTACTCTCCTCCTTGCCCCACTCCCCCAGAACTGGCAGAGCCCCGGGTGAGGGATAGCAGTGATTTATTTCGGAACATTTCTTGCCTGTTGAAAGCCTGACCTCAGATATGGAGAGACGACATGGGGAAGATGTACGAGTGTCTCTCAGCAAAAGTGCATCAGAGAAATTGAGCGTGAGCTGCCATCAATCTGCCCAGGCTCAGTGGCCCCACGCAACAGCGAGGGAGCCGGGGACCGGGAGGGATTCTGTGAAGGTCACCTGGGAGCTGACTCAGCCTCTGCTCCCCATTCCTGCCATCCATCATACCCGCTAGGGAAGAGGCAGGGAGCAGAGGCTGGAGGCAATCTCCTTCTCATCCCTCATCCATTCCCCCTTACAGCTCCATTTAGGAGACTGCAATGACACACGAGTACAAATGTCACCCGGGGCACGGTCAGCAATGATCTTTCTGCAGCTGTAACAAGCCCTGACAGGCTCTGTGGGGAGAGCCATGGCCCCAGCCAAGCCTCCTGCCCTGGGAACCCCAAGGGGTGGGACAAGGATAAGATGGATAGGAACATGGGGACAGAGGTGGCAGGTGGGTTTATCCCTTTCAGTGGCTCCAGGTCATACAGCACCAGCATTTGGATAACCTGCAGAGTCTCCCCTAAGGCTGGTGAGGGCTAGTCAAGGGTTGAGCTCTTCTTGGTGGCTTCTAGGGTAGCCAGAATCTGAGCAGGGCTATTTCTGCCCATGGGGCAAATACCACAACCTGTATTTTATTTGTCAAACCTCTGTGAACTGACTTCAGCATCCCATAGGCAGGGTTTATGTTTTACTTCCCAGGATGTCCAGCTTCTGCAGGGACCCCATGTTCCCCCAGGGCAACTGCCCTCCCCTGGGTCTGTGCCGCAGGTCTCAGGCTCAGGCTGGGCTGAGGAAGGCAGGTCAGCAGAGGTTACTGAGCATCACTGCAGTTTTGCCCACCGCTGCAGCAAGGGTGTTGCTCCACAAGGATTTCTCCAAGCTTCCTGGGAAACACAGCTCCAAAGTGGTGTGAAAACTGTGCAAGGGGCTCAGGTATGGACATGGATGGATGAGGGTGGCTGTGTGATGTTCCCTGCAGAACATCTGAACCTCCTGGAAGAGCTTGTCAGAGGATGGCCTAGAGAACCAAGGTCTGAGTTTGTACCTGCATCTGCTTTTCCGCTGATCCACCAAATTCTCACTCATTCCCGTTCTGGATGACATTTCTCTACATTGCAGTTAAACATGTGTTACCTGCCTGCATTACCTGCCCAGATTCACACCAGTCGAGCAGTTCCCATTTGGCTGCCAACCCTCCTGCTCCATGTACCTGCTCTGATTTATGGTGGAGGCTCCCGCAGAGCTACTTGGAACACACAAGCAGGGAAATGATGCTGAATCCGAGCCTAAGAGTGACATCCATCACGCCAAAAACACTGTTTGATTTTGACTTTCTGGAAGAGTTTGCACTGATGATAATGAACGGATGCCTTTATGTTAGGAAGAAATGCACCTTCCTTCATTTCTAGATGTAGATAGAGGAGCCTGTAACCAGGCTAAACTAAAAACTGCCAGTGAAATCCACCCAACACTGCATATTTATACCAATGAAGTCCACACAATTCTCCAAAGCACCAGTGAGCTCCCCCATTACTGTGCTCCAGTAAGCTGTGATTTCTCACAGCCCAGTATGAAGTCTGACCCCCCCGTCCTGTATCCCAATTAACAGCAGCACCATGTGTGAAGAGCAGCAGAGATCTCACCACCAAGGGGACAAGAAGCCCAACCTCTCACTGAGCCCGGATTCAAGCTGGTCTCCTTCTAGTTACAGCAAACAGCACCTAAAAAAGAGATTTTTCTACATGTGGTTAGGGACAGTGGGCAGTGTGGCCCACCATAAGATTTCCAGAGGTCCTCAGTCCAACTAAGAGCGTACGTGCCATTTTTTGGAAGGGCCTGGCCTTGTCTGAGCATGAGTCTTGCAGACTTTTAATGAGTGTCTTTGGAAAAGTGCAAAACAATACATCTGCAAAACACATTTGGTGGTTTCTGTCAAGTGCCTCTCTACAGTGTCAGGCACATTAATACTTCTGTGAATCTGGCCCCAGATTACCTTAATATCTTTGCAGATTGGAAGCTGTGAGAGTAATTGATTCTTCACTTCATTAGTTAAACTGAAAAAGGAATTAAGAATTACTGAGGGTATGACAAACTGGTTGACCAAACACTTCTTTTGCTGTGAAACGGTAAGCTTATTTACCTTTTCTTTTTGTCAAATGTGAATGATTTTGAGAAGAAAACACTGGGATTTAAAATGGAAAATCAAAACCTCATTACCTTTTAGAATTTCCTGTTGCTAAAATGATTCAGTTTTTCTGTTACTTTACGGAATTTCAAAAACAGATTCAGCCACAGCAAAATATATTTTTTGTGTTTTTTTTTTTTTTCTGGTGAATAATCTGTTCAGCCAAAAGAAGCCGCACGGCTGCCCACAGCTAGCTATTGGTAGAGGCTCCTAATACACATAAAACCTTTAAAAATATTTACTTTTGGTTTTGTTCTGTGCTCGAAAACACCAGTGATTAACACAGCAAATCCTCCAGGGTCAGGCCAGCGGAGCATCGCCTCTGCCACATCCACCCCTGAGCCTGGAGGAGGGTCCTGGCGCCAGGATTTGAGGTTAAGTGGAGGGAAAGGTGTCCGGAAGGACACAGAGGAGAACACTGCATTTCCCCAGTGGATGGGGCTGAGGAACTGAGGCTGGGAGCAGGAGGTTCCTGGGTGGAGGAAGGGGCTGTCACACTGTAAACGTTGCATCCCATGCGGAACTGGAATGTGCTGCTGAAGGGAATGTCCAGAGGGGAGATGGAAGGCAGGTGAGGTCGGGCAGAAGCAGGTCACACAGAGATGTGAGTTGTCACCACGTCTCTCAGGCTGTGGGGAGCACAAACTCACCCTCTCACCTAACGCCTGTTACCTTCCCACAGGTAATTAGTCCTTTGTGCTGCTGCACATTGTCTGTGGAGGAGAGTTCCCCTCCCTCAACGTGGGGGTCTACATCAGATTTCAAAGTCAGAAGTGAAGCCGACTATCCTCTCTACAGAGAGTGGAGACACCAGGACTTCAAAAAGTGACCTGTCCCTCCAGCAGAGAGGATGGAGAAGCTCTGGAGGCACCATCTTTTCTCTGATGATTGCAACAGGGCAGGAGAAAGCTCAGACCAACATGGGCTTTCAAGGACGTCTTTTCCAGATGGGGAAATGCTCTGTTCTGGGGTCTGTCAGCCCCGTTGCCGTGGTCAGGGCAGAGTCTGCCCGGGGACCTGGCTCCTGGCTGCACCAGCTCTCCCGGAGCGCTGCCGGCTCCTAGGAATGTGAGGCAGATTGAGCTGTTTGTTTTGCCTTGTCTGTCTCTTTATGCATCCCCAGGTCCCCAGTGACTCTAACAGCAGCTTCCAGCACTGAAGGCATCCTTGTTTTCATATATCTGTTAAATAAAATGTCAGCAGGTGATGACACATGCTTCGTTGGTGCTGTTCTGTAATTTAACAGAGTTAAGAATGGATCAGAGCCTGACACCACACTTAGATTTAGGAACTAGTTTCAATTTTGCCACTATTTGGTATGAACCCACTGCACTGCATCATCCAGTGTGCAGTGACGTGGCCTCACTCAGGTTTCATTTTGCACTGGTTAAACCCATGTCTGATAATGCTGTTTTAGGACAGCAGTCATTCAGGTACACCTTGCCCAGGAAGGATGGGCTGTTTGGGCACGTTATCTCTCTAGCAACAGTGTCACTTGGTAAATTTGACCCCAGGAAAGCACAAATGAACAAGCGCTGCATGTTTATCTAATCATCTTCTCCAAAACCTTGTTTTCCCTTTTCACCAAACCCACACAGAATTTTGGCACAAGCCATCGCACCTTTCTCAGTGACACTGTTCATTTGAGATCAGGGCAATACAATCTGGTCCTTTCTCTCTGATGTTTTAATTTAAAAATTGTAATTGTTCATGTAATTGTTACACAGAACCCAAACCATTAACTAAGAACTTTTCCTGTGCTGGGACCAGGAGGTAGGAACATGTTGTACAAGCCTCTCAGCGACAGCTGAAGACCTGTTTTCAGGGTCTCATCCAAAGCAGCAGCACTGTCAGTCAGAGCCCGTGTTTTGGGGAGAGCAGACAGATTTTTTTTCCTATCAAAGTGACATGTACAGAACCCATACCTGGCCTCTGTTCCCCTGAGCTCTGCCTAATGCTCTGGAAGATCCCCACAGCCAATGGTTGTCTCCAGGTGAGCATTCAGTTTATAAATCTTGCATTTTGTAGCTGAAATAAAAAAAGAATCTGTGCATTCTGTGTGGGGGGAGTTTGACACCAACCTCTAGCAATCCCTGCTTTCAGCTGATAATGCTCGTGATGATTAAATATGAAAATTTTAATACCAGTTACCATGGCCATGAACTTCATTTCTATTGTGGTGTATTCACATCTCTTCTTTTGTTCATTCTGCAACACACGAGCTGCTGGACTCCTGACTGGCTGCCTGGTGGTAAGTGAACTGCCCTGATATTCCCTTTAAAAGCAAGCAGAGACAACCCTTTTTTCCATTCATCATAACAGTACTGTGGGTGTGTGAAGTATCAATTAGCTGTGTTGATTTTTCAACTCTTTAAACCACCACGTAAGCACAGTGGTGAGGGGATTAACCCAGCTATCACCTTCCCGCATCCTCTGTAGTGTTAATTTATTTCCAGACAGGTTATTTTGTGGAGCAGGAGCTGGAAGTTTGGCTTGCTCAGCCAGTGGCTGGATTTGCTCTGACTCCAAAACTTCTACACACATTTTCTGCCATTTCTCCACAGATGAAAACATCGGTTATGCCAACCTTGGTGCCATCAGAAATGGTTGAGAAATGGCTGCGAAAACCAGCAACAAACAATTGCCTAAATACACAGCGCCTTCCACCAGGCACGCTGAATGTGTATAAAACCTTCTCTTTTCCAAACAGCCCTCCCCAGGACCCTGTTGATGCAGCACGAACAGAGGAGCATTAATCATCAGCCATTTCTCCCCGAAACTCTTCTCTGCAGGTCATGGGAAATTCCCCCTGTGACACACTCAGTTAATTAATTTGTGTGTATATGCATGAGAATAATTGAGTCTTCTTATATTTCGCCCCCTCCCCCCCCCCTCCCCCCCATCGTATTTCATGAGTATCCTCACTCTGTCGATCTCCCTGCCGGTGCAGGGCTGAGCAGAGCAATGAGCCCACCTTGGCCTCTGGTGTGGGTGAGAAGAGTTTGGGAACAGCCCTGGACCACACGCCTGTGCGGATGACACCTCCCACCCTGTCTCACAGAGGCCCAGCAGCTCCAGGTCTCCCGTGTGTCCTGGACTCCTGCCACGACCTCCCTGGCTGAGCACCACGTGTCCCTCAGCCACACTGCTCTGCGCTGGCTGGTTTGCTCTCCTTGGTGAACTCCAATGGATTTCTCAAGAGCTCATTCTGGGTCTGGAGTGGTCTGTCCCAGCACTGTGTCCTGGCTCCCCGTCGCATACCCTTGAAGACCCATTTACCATCTCCGAAATTGCGGAACTCAGGCTGGGTTAGTCGCAGGCTCCTCTCTGCATTCACCTCCTTTTTGTGTTCTTTGTGACAAACATCTCTTTCAGAGGTTCATTATCACGTGAAGTGCAGCTCTCTGCAGGGGCTGGTTCTGCGGTTTCACCGGCTCCTCTGCTTGAGTTTGCTGAACAGTATTAAAACCATCAAGTGCTTCAGAGCCAGCTATTGTCAGAAAATAGGGTTACCTCCCAAGAGCCTCCCTTTTGGCCAGCAGACAGAGCAAAGCACTGTTTAACCTTGTCCAGCTGCCCTCCGCCTTTCTGCACAGCTTCAGCTCTGAGGGGCTCTTGACTTGGCTCACCCATTCAGCCTGGTTTCTTGGCTCAGGTTATTCCTGGCACCACGGCCAAGCTCCAAGGAGGTCATGTTGCTGCTCGCATTGATTCCTGCCCCATAGCACAACCCTTTAAGCAACACAATGGCTCATTCCAGTGCTGAAGTCCCCACTTGGTTGGCGAGCATGGACCTGTCCCTCCCCATGTCCCTCAGCCATTTCCACAAAGCAGACAAATGGAGCCAGGCACTTCACAGAATTACAGGATTGCTGGGGTTGACAGGGAGCTCTGGAGATCATTCAGCCCATCCCCCTGCCAGAGCAGGGTCACCCAGAGCAGGTCCCACAGGATCGTGTCCAGAGAAGGAGACTCCACCACCTCTCTGGGCAGCCTCTTCCAGGGCTCTGACACCCTCACAGGAAAGAACTTTTTCTTCACATTGAGATGGAACTTCCTATGTTTCAGTTTGTGCCCGTTACCCCTTGTCCTGTCCCCAGGCACCACTGAGAAGAGTCTGGATCCACCTTCAAACCACCTGCCCTTTAGTTATCGTTCAGCATCGATGAGATCCCCTCTCAGTCTGCTCTTCTCCAGCTGAACAGCCCCAGGTCCCTCAGCCTTTGCTCAGCAGAGAGATGCTCCAGCCCCTCATCACCTTTGTAGCCTCTGCTAGGTGTGGCCTCACTAGGGCAAGGCAGAGCAGAGGGGGAGGATGACCTCCCTTGACTTGCTGACCGCACTCTGTTTAATGTACCCAAGTGACTTCTCATCCATTTCACTGACTTCTCTATGAGCAAATATGACAAAAGGAAGCAACTGCTTTGCTCTGCCCTGAGATAAGTCTGCACTGCAAGAGAAGCAGTACCAAGCTGGGGCCCAGGAGGTCCCACCATAGGGAAAGTCACAGACATGACACCTGGCTCTGTCAGGGACTGACTGCCATGAAACCCTCTGATTTCCAGAGCTGTCACTGCGTTCCAGCCCCCAGCCCTGCTCTCTTGAGCTGTGTGCATGCAGCCCGTCAAGCTGTCACCGTTTCAGAGTGACAGCCACTTTGCAAGCTGTGAGACATATAGGGCTCAGCACCCTGTCTTGTGAAATGGGGATTCAGGGCACAGCCAGCAGGAGGATGAGCTTGGCTTATACTGGAGTTGAAACCAGGCCAGGAATTGCACATACAGACCAGCTGCCCTCTTTGCTCACTGGTAGCACAATGTAGACCCAGGGCTGCAGAGAGTGCAGGGAGGGTCCCTTGACTCCTGCAGAGGTGTCATCTCTACAGATAAAGAACTGCTGCCCCAGCAAAGCACATGCCTAAAACTCCTTTTCTTGGCTGAGTCATCCATCACTTCCACAGGTCAGATACATGGCTGTAGCTTGTTCTTTCACTCCTTCATGGATGAGTGTGGTTGCCTGGTTCAATGTGGCTCAGTTGATCAGGCAATGGTGTTCTTTGCACCTGCAGAGATATTTCAGGGGCAACACCAGAAACTACGGGTGTGAAAGGAATGAACTGCAGAGCAAACCTCCTGCTTTGAAGGTCCTGGAGTTTGAACATCCTCTGGAAAGGAAAACAGAACAAGAAAACACTTCAAAGAAAACCTTCCAACAGCCGAAGCTGTGCTGGTGTGGAGCTGCAGTGGAAAGTCAGGCATCCCCAGATGTGAGGGTTGCTGAGTACCATGAGTGTGTCCCTCCATGGCAGGCACTGACTGTGGGAATCACAGGCTGTGCCAGATAATAAAGCACAGGGCAGCTCTGCACGGTCACCTCTACACCATGTGGGATGGACTCAGCTTTACAGCTACAGCCCTAGCCCTTGAACCATATCGGAGTGCAGCTGTACAACTGGGTGAGAAGAAAATTCATTAAAAAGACATTCCTGTGAAGGAATATCACTGATATTAAGAGTCTATCAATAATGATTCACTAGGCCATGATAGCAATGAAATTGTTGTGATAAAGGGTGACAAAATATTGTAAGATATGTGCATTGAGTTTGTGGAGCAAATTATCTGATCTGAGAAGTAACACGTTATGATGTGCCTGAAACCATCTGCTGCCCACAGCTAAGGCTATAGAAAGGCAGAAGGAATACATCCAGCTGGTGAAACAGGGATTTTAGCTGCGGACAATTCCCTTGGGATGGGGACTGACCACAGCACAGAGCCCTCACAGTACCTCCCCCAGGAGACCTTGCTCTGGCCGCATCCCCAGCCTTCGCTGCAATACATGCAATTAATCATTGATGAGTGGTGATGAAAAGCAGGACTCCTCCCTTCCAAACGCTCTGATATGAAGTCACTTACTGTTCAAAGCACTTCTCTGGGGACATCTCTGAGTGTCAGCAGTTGGACTTTGGGTTCCTCCTGTCATTCACAAAGCAGGCTCCAGGCACAAGCATGCAATCCCTGTGGTAGCAGCCAGGCAGGGACAGAATCAACTCCACTGCCTGGCTGACAGCTTTGATTGTGCCAGAGCCCTGAAAAGCCACCCTAAAGAGGTGCCCAGCTATGTGTGGTGGGACTGGGGGTAGCAGAAGGAGCCAGTCCAGGTCTTTACATCCTCCCTACAAACTCTCTCTCACTTTTCTCCAGGCTGGGACACCCCCTTCCCTCTTCAAGACAGAAAGATGCAGCACTGCTGGTGCTGCACACCCAGCCCTGACACGAGGCAGCAACAGAGCAGCAATGCAGATGGGTGGGGGACACTCTCCAGCTGGCAATCCCTCGCCCCCCAAGCTCCCCCTATCCCAGTGACCCCCCCTTCCCGGTCTCCCAGCCCCTGGTGCACAGCAGCCCTCTGCCTGCTACTCGCTGCCTGTTTCCATCAAGCCCCCAAACCTTTCCCTTGGTGCTCGCTCTGGATTGATGGGGTTTAGGATTGCAGGCAGTAAAAATGTGGTGTGGAAACTGCAGAGCATAAAAGCTGCCCTATAAAGAGCAAAGGCTTCTTCTTTTCCTCCTTGCAACCTGTAAAGCATCTAGTAAATCCCAGCATGCACTCCCAATGTGCCAGGGAGACCTAATCCAAAAAGCCCAGGAGTATCCCGTGATTAGGTGCATGTTATGAGCATGGTTTTAGTGAGGACCCAGTGAGGGACCTTTAGTGAGGAAGCTCGTCTTACTTGCTCACAGCTTATGCCATCTGACTCGGGCGATCTCCTGCACTTGAAATAAAGCCACCTGCCCAAAATTCATTGCTCTTCTTATTTGACAGCATTAAGAAAACGTGATGATGTTACAACCAGGCTAAACATGTCAGCCCGAGGCTGGCACGAGGAACCTGGGGGAAGATGGGAAAGGAGAGTGCACCGCGAGCCACGCTGCTTCGTCCTTCCCCTAATGGACTTGATAATTGACTGGTGGTGGGAGTGAAAGTGCTGGGGCCAAGCAGCATGTGGAGCAGGCTGGTTCCCTGCTATCAGTGATGAGGGGAGGCTGCGGCCCCCAGAGCCAGGGGCTGAAGGGGAGGGAAGCTCTGAGCTTCTCAGGGATGCAGTGCAAGACCTTGGGGTCTTCCTGGGATGGCTGAAGGGGGACATTTCACCTTCTGTCTCTTCTGCATACAGGAAAGATGTACCATGGGGGATTGTTGTGATTCTACCTGCTGGGGGCATGTCCTGCCCTGGCGATGCCTGTCCTGCCTTAGTGCTGCGAGATCAGCAGTGCTTTGTGGAGCTGGAAGGGAGGGTGGGAGATGGTAAGGGGTGGCCCCAGCCCAGGCACAGCTCTGACAGCTGCTCAGGATGAGGAGAAATAGAAGATCCTTGGTGAAGGTGGCCATGAAAAGTAACCTTTGAATTGAGGCACGGTGCCCACTTTCCCCTGATCCTCCTTACATAAAGCATCTGCTGAGGTCACTGATGCCCCCAACTCCTCAATCATGGCTCCTGGAGGGCCTCAATGACATGATTATCCCTCCTTAGCAAAGCATTTTCAAAGCCCAAGGAGGGCTTTCTTGCTAATCTGGCATTCAGTGCAGATAATAGGCTTTGAGATGAAGCCCTCCTAGAGTCTATTTTAAGGTGGTTTTGCAGCATGTCGTCTGTCACAGCAAGAACCATCCTGTTGCAGCGTTCCACGGACACACTCTGCCGTGGCACTGTCACCCTTACCCATTGCTCCCTGACAGACAGGGTCTTTCTCATGTCCATGTCCCTTTGGACCAGGACGTGGGAGATGAAGCAGGGTGCAAACTATGGATGCCATTCCCGTCCTCATGCTTTACAACTAACTGGCCTTTCTGGGCTTCTGTCTTCTCCTTTCTAAAATTTTTAGGGGTGTTTCTTTCCTTTGGGTCTCCTCAGAAAGAGGGTGGAGGAGGGAAGGGCATCTCCCAGCCCCAAGCAAGGCAGGAGCAATGTGTTGGACTGGTGTCTTTGGCTGCAGGGGGTCACTCTGGCAGGGATGGCTTGCTCCAGCCCCGAGAGGTGGCCTGGGCAAAGAGGCCCTACTCTTATGGCCAGGAATTTCTTTAGTAGCTAGGCAGTAGCTGAGGCCATTTTGAGGGGGATGGTGGGGGTGGAGGGGGTGGAGGGGGGGAAGCTCCTTGCAGAGACAGCTGGGGACACACAGTAACACCCACTCCAGAGTGGTACCCACACAGGGATGCAGGGGAAAGGGAGCTCACTCTCACTGGTCAGAAATAATTGTGATGTGGGAACCCTCCTCTCCCCCATGACACTCTCCAGCCTGTTTTTGCTCCCGTTTCCCCTTTCACAACTCCATGTACCCCCGCCTTGCTCTTCGGGTTCACATTGTTTTTCGTGTCATGACACAAATCTGGGGAGAAAGGCCAAAGCCAGGGGACACCTCCAAGGTGGGTGTTGTATCACGCGCACCTCACAGCTTGCACAGCTCTCAGTTCTCTAAAGGCTGCAGAATCGGGATTTCCCCGCCTGCCCGAGTGGAGCCAATGCATTAGCAGCAGCGTGTGGGAGCCCAGAGCCAGCTCAGCACCAGGGGAAAGGATGACTAATCTGCTCTTTCTGCTCAGCTGGGAACCAGGGTGGGAATTCATAAGGCAGGCATCTTGTGCCAGCTTCCCAATTAGAGACAGTCTCACCCCAGCCCCGGGTGCCATGCAGCCCCAGAAGTGCCATGGCCATGGGGTGCTGTAGCCAGGCAGCCAGGAGGGAGCACATCAGGGCTGGGGTTAATGCCAGGCACGCAGACACCTACCCACGTGGGACCTCATCTCTCTGACAGTGCCAGGAGGCAGGAAAGCTGCCACAGGCCTCTCCACAGGAGATAGATTAACAGAGTCAAGACCAGCCCTTCTGTTGTGCAGCAGAGGTGATGGCAGGGACTGGTCTGCAGAGGGATGTGAGGATGGGAGGGATAAGGGATGCTGTAAAGCCCTTCGCACGCAGCCAGGGAGGCTGGTGATGGGAATGGGGTGCTCCACCTTCCTTAAGGATTATAGCTTGGAGATCTCCCTAGTCTCACCTGCCTTATCCACCCTGTTTCTTCCCACAAAGATGGGAGGAAAAAGGTGCCGTGGCTTGGTAGAGCAGCACCAGCTCATGGAACAGGGATTCAGTCCTGGGAAGGCCAGGACAGGGGTGGCTGAAGGGTGGCAGACACGCATGTGTCTCTGGGGCTCTGTGATCCACCCCGGTATTCACTGGCAGAGCCACCAGGATTTGTGGACTGGAATAGCATGAAATGATGCTGAAAATCCGGGTTAATCTGAAGCGGCTCCAGAGGCCAGCTCTCTGAGAGCTGCCTCCTTATCTCCAGTGTGAACCCAAATCCACTGCGGGCTTAACTTGGGTCTTGGCAGCTTTACGTCAGCTCTGATTAGTACACATCACCTTCTTTACAGCTTCCTGACCCTCTGTTGGGGAGGCTCTCACCAGATTTTCAGTATTCTATATTTATACAACAATGAAACCGTCCTCAGGAATCCCCAGGAAGGGCAGCTCACAAAAATACCACTTCGCCTCCTGCCTCCCTGTGGACTATCTGGGAGAAGACCATGGGAGAAGGTGTGGGTGCCCCAGGGATTCCTCTCTCAGTGAACAGAGTCCACCGTGAGCTGGGAGCCAGGTCTGGGGTCCTCATCTCACAGGGCAGAGCTGCAAGTGGTGAGGACACAGAAGGTGGAAAGACCTACCACCGTCACCTAATAAGGAGAAAGATGAGGGCAGCAATAGGGTGCATGGCACCTTGCCAACAAATGGGAATTTTGAGTGGTGATTCCTGTTTTTCAGCTTTCCAGAACTCCTGCTCATCCTTCTCCTCTATCCTGTCTCATTTCTATTGGCACATGGGACATCAAGTTGGACTGCTGTGCTTCCATGCATGTGAACATGATGCTGAATTGAGCTGGACCAGAGAAGCCCAGGGAGATCTTAGGTTAAGCAGACAGGGCGGAAACTTAGAGGACAAAAAAAGGAAAACCACTCCTTTCCCTAAATAGACAAGAGTTTACGCACTCCACAGAGCAACCGCTGCAGTCCCCAAAGAAGGAGAGGCCACCCAGCAGCTGTCTTTGGCTACTGAGGCCCCTGAGCTAGAGTCCTGTGGTCTCTGTAGAGCATTTTGGCATTGAGAAAATGCTGTCCTTGGAGATCAGAGGGGAGAGATGGGAGATCAGAACCAGCTGGGAGGCAGGGCAGTCATCTGTGCCTGGTGCTGGATCTGCGGAGCACTTCAGCATCTTGACCATCTCCTTTCTGCAGCAGATCCCAGTCCCCAGCTGCACTTCCCTTGTGATATTTGCAAAAGCAGAAACAACAGGCATGGAGAGTGCAAGTCAATGGCAGAGCATGTGGTCAGAGAGGGCAGCAGTGAACCAGGTAGGAGTTTCCTCCTGTGAGCACCTTGTCCAGTGCCTGCCACTGTAACCCTCCCTTTCCCACCCCTCTTCTGCCCTCTCCCTGGCTGCAGCCTCCAGGCACCAGGGCTGGCAGGGACAGAGGTTTGCTATCAGAGGCCCCTGCCATCTGTGCTCGCGTTTCAGACAGGTGGATGTGTGAATACAGAGCATGTGTGAACACAGCCCTTGTAAAGAGTCAGGGACCTTCCTTTGAGATAAAAACTCTCCTCTTTTCCCTTTTGTGTGTTAACCTTACAGCTCCAGGTCCCACGGAAGCCAACTGGGACAGGAACATGGTGAACTCTGTTCAGACATATGAATTATTGTGGTTCTCCGTTGAGCTGCTGAGAAGATCAATCCATCTGTGCCACCCGAACACCCAAAGGTGTGCCTCTGATTTCTCAGTAGATGGTGGCAGAGATCACATCTCCTCCAATCTCTGCTCAAGCCTTTGATGGGTCCACTTTTCATTCCAGCAGCAAATTCCAGGCCCCTGTAATTGCTACAGGGGAAGGGTGCAGGGACCCAGAAGAGGATCAACCTCCCAGCCTGCAGGTGAGACACAGCCCTCGTGTACAACTGGAGTGAAAACAGACTCAGACAGATGTAGGCTGACACATCCCACCCTCCGAGACACACCAGGATGGTTGTTGGTGCTGAAACATGGATAAAGTCCAGAGGGTGGTGTCCCCCTCTGGGGAGGGACAGAAACACAGAAAGGCAGACAGAGGGGTTGCACACACCCACAGGCACACAAATGCCAGGACTTTTAAGAGGGTCATTAAAACCACAAGGGAAGGTGAGGCAGTGACTGAAAAACTATGACAACCAGAAGCATCCCAGTGCCAGGGAGGAGCGTGCATACACCTCTGCCACCTTCCTGCAGTCCCTGCCCTGCTTCTCAGTCACCACCACAGCCCTGATGAACCCAACAGGTGCCATGATTTCCTATGTCCCAGCAAGCGAACGAAGGGCAAGACCCAGCTCTGCTGCTGCTGCTGCTGCTGCTGTTTGTGTGCCTGTACCCTGGCAGGGAGGGATCCACTGAAGACCCTTAGCTCTAGTCCCAGGTGGGGCATTGAAGCCATGGTGGAGTGGTCAGCAGAGAGGTGCTCTGTGCGCTCCTCTGCAAGACCTTTGGGGGTCCATGGAGAAGGGCTGCCTCAGCAGGACACTGCTTTGCTTGGCAAAGAACAAGAAGAAAAGAGGGGTGGTGCTCAAGAAGCTTTATTAGAAAGCACACCAGAGCACTGACAGAGTTCAGGCTGCCATGGGCAACCAGAAGCCATTTATACTGGTCTCAGCCCAGCAGTGGTGCTGAGGAAGGTCTGAAGGCTTGCACTGGTTGACAGTGGGGCCAGCATGGGGCTAAAAAGCAGACACTGTGTCAACTGTTGGAAATGTGGATGTAGGCTGAGAAAGAAGCTGACATTGCTGCCCTAAACAATGCTTTCTTCTCTCTCCACCATGAGGTCCCCAGCTGACTGCTGGGCCATCCCTGCTCTAGTAGGGGTGTGTAATATGCTATAATTAAGTATACACAAGCCTAATCACTTCGCAGTGGCATAGAAACATGGGCAAATGCATTGCAAATTTCTGGTCTCCCTCCTCCACCAGGGACAGGCAATATGTTAAATTATGGCAAAGGACCAGCAAAGCACAGGTTGTCACCTGATGACTTTTCCCATTGCAAAGAGAACCGTTCAAGCTGAAAATGATGGTCTCAAGTAGCCCCCGAGCATGTCGTGCTGGACAGGAGGAGCAGCTAACACCTCCTCCAGAGCCCAGCAAGGGGACAAGGGGATCCAGCTCTAGCCTTGTGACAAGGAACATCCTCAGAAGAGCAAAGCGACAGCCTCCCCAAGATGCAAACATGCAGCACTGCTTTTCCCAGTGAGCCCCAAGCTGGTGAAATAGTAGTAACAAGTTCAGCTGGTAGGATGCTGCAACCATTGTAACTGGGTGTTACAGCTGAAATAATTTTTAAGTGCTCTTGTCCTTCCAGACAGATGCTAGACTCTGTCCCCATACTGCTCTGCTCAAACAGGGAATGCAGGCAGAGTGCAAGTCACCATCCCACAAAGCAGAGCTCTTGCTGCCTTTCTGCAGCAGGACACAGGGATCCTTGAGGGCACCAGTCCTCCTGCCCCCTGCCCTTTCCCACCCCAGAGAGAGCCAGGGCAGCAGAGGGGTTAAGACAGTCTGTATTCTCCACCATCAATCCATCCTGCAAATCTGACGGCCCCATCTCTTCAACGGGCCCAGATTGATTTCTTGACTGGGAGCAATGAGCAGCTTCACATGAAAAATGAGGCTTTGTGCCGTCAATAGAACTTCTAATTACAACTTAAATCCAGGACATTCTTTACAGCACAGACCAGATTTACAGCGGCTTGCAGGTGGGCGTGCAGCCCTTTCTAATTAAAAGCAGCACGCATTGCAGATTGCTTCAGATGGGACATTTCCAGCTCCCCGGCACTGCAAGGGCACAGGCAGCTTCTGGCATTGAGCTTGCAAGGGAGGTACCAGGCACCCCAAGGGCACACAGCACCACTTGCTTTGGAGGAGTGGGGGAAGGACAGAAATCTCCATTTTCCTCCTTGATTTTATCTCTTCTGCTGCTGATTAGGTTGCCCACAAAGGTCGCTGAATAGAATCCGTGCCCAGCACCGTCCCCCTTGGCCCACCCCATTTCTCCATTGCACACACCATGCCACGTGTGAAGGGCAGAACTGATGGGTCTGCCTGGGGGTGATCCAGCAAACCAGGGAGCATGTGCTGGGACATCACAGGAAGCAGCGTGAGAGCTGGCTGATGCCCCCCAAGGGACCATTCAGGGACCCCGTGTGCCAGAGCCTTGTGTGAGGATGCTCTGTGGGATCTGTCACCAGGAGCTGGGGCAGGGTATGACCCAAGGTGAGGATGGCTCTTTCCAGCTCTGCTGCCAAGGCACTCTGAGGCTTTGCACAGACCTTACTCACTTGTGCCTCAGTTTCTCCATATCTGAATTAGAAGAAATGTCCTTATGAATCAGGGCTGGAAAATCAGAGGGCTTTAGAGAGGTCTTGTTAACTTGGGGGGGAGCTCCATCACAGGGACATGGCATGTCTCCAGCTTGGATATCTTGCATTCCTACCCAGAAAGATGGTGCTCTGTGGGCACCCTCACTGCCTGGGTCTGGGGTCTCTCTGGGAAAAGCCTGCAGAGAGACCTCGGGGTTGGTGCCCCACCTCCACCAGCACCTGTCAGGCTCTGCTCTGCTCTGCAGCGTCCCGGTGTTCTACAGGAAGCCACTGGGCTGTTCCCTACTGCTCCTCAAGGCTCTTCAGGAAACGTGCTGTGGCCCCTTGACCCAGGGCAGGACCCCTCTTCTGGACGACTGCCACTCTGAGATCCTGAGCTTGCTCAGGCGTCATGGGCATCTGAGAACTGTGTTTCCTAAGAAAGTCCCAAAAGGTGCTGGAGTTGGAGGAGGCCAGGGGTAGAAACTGTTGAGCAGGTCTCCATCATCTGATGAGAGATCCTGGCTCCTTGGGCAATGCTGTGTGCCTCAAAGAGCTTCCACTGGAAATCTGGCAGCCCCAACAGGGGGAAGCAGCTCATTTCCTCACAGAGGGCACTGGTAGTAGGGGGTAAGCTCTTTCTAGTGCATGACAGGAACCAGTAAGAGGAGAGACATTGCCATTGTGGTCATGGGGGCAAATCAGCCCCATCCCATGTGCATCTCAGCCCCTGCTGTCTCCATTTGCTGTGTGGTAGCATCCGGAGTTACCCTTCATTCAGCCCTTATTGTTTCTCCCAGTGCTCAGAGCATCTTTGCTCCCAGCTCCGTTCCTAGTGGAGTGGAGAAGATCCTCCTCAGCCATTCCTTCCTCAGCACAGGATTTGTGGAGCTGAGGTGGGGTTACAGTGGGCAGGGAGAGCACTGATTTCACAGGGCTGGAAGTTAAATTACTCCTGCCACGAGCTGCTGCTTTTGACAAAAGAAAATCCTTCCATAGAAGGGCTGTTGGAGGTTAGTGGTGATGGAATTGCGGTGTCTCAGGGCTCTCCAGAAATCACCCTGCTCCTGCTGGAGCGTGAAGAGGTGGAGCTGGGTTTAGAGTCTAGAAGGTCGGTGGTGAGAGAGATTATTCAGAGCTTCTTCCACTGGGAATTTGGAGAAGCAGAAAGGTGATGTTGGAAGCTGCTACTTGGTGAGCCTACCTGTGTCATGGATCAGAGCCTGCAACTGCTGGCTGCTAGCAAATGAAGGGGGACCTGCCCAGTGAACAGAAGCAGCACACTGTCATTGGGACCAAAGGGCCAGACTGTGCGGTATCCTGCAATAAAAGCCACCATAAGCCAGGAGACAGATTTACAGACAACATTTGATAGGATGTGACCCTGCAAGGAGTTTGCCAGCTCAAGAGAGGCCACAGATGCCTGTGAAATGCAAGAGGGAGGAACTCTACCAGAAACTGTCCTCATGACTCAGCCAGTCTGGACCCAGCCTCACCACAAACAGCTGTAGGGGCCCAGAGCTTCCTGGTTGAAGACAGAACCTTCAGGCTTCTTCCTCCTCAGTCTTTCAAATTTCCTGCCTAAAACAAGATAAAATAGGCCATGTCATCCAGTCCCTGATGTAGGTAAGCAGCTACCAAGCCCAGATGTGACCAGCCCCATCCTGACACGTCTGCTGCAATTTATCAAAGCTGATGAGCATGTCAGCAAAGTTCATCCATGTGGTCCCCATCACTCCCACGTGGATCGGGAATGTCCTGTTGCACTGAACCCATCAGGATGTGAACAGACCAGGGCCTGTGCATCATGGGGTGAGACACACCAGGGGAGAGTCCCTCAAAGCTGATGTGCCTCAAACCTGTCTATTATTTCCCTTGAGAGCTAGAGGCACAACAGGAAAAATGGGTGATGGGACTGTTTCCTGATCCAAAGATGTCCAATTTCTGCAGCCCTCAGAGTGAAAGAACCACGGGGGCTGCTCAGGCATAGACTTTCAGACCCTCCAGGAGATGCTCAGGTGTGTCTGAGGGTGAACAGAGTCATCCTGCACACTAAGGCTGAACCTGCCTACAAGAAAGCTGTGGAAGGACTCTTGGTCAAGGACTGGAACCATAGTATGAGGAGTAACAGTTGTAAACTGAAAGAGGGGAGATTTAGATGAGATCTCTGGAAGCAATTCTTTGGTGTGAGGGTGGTGAGAGCTTGGCCCAGGTTGCCCAGAGAAGCTGTGGCTGCCCCATCCCTGGAGGGGTTCAAGGGCAGGTTGGAGGGGGCTTTGAACAACCTGGTCTGGTGGAGGTGTCCCTGCCCAGGGCAGGAGTGTTGGGATGAGGTGATCTTCAAAGTCTAACCATTCTACAATTCTATGTTTCTTGTGCCCCAGTTGAGAAAATCTCTGTCCAGGTCTTGGTATTGGCCACATCACATCTGACTGTCATCCTTTGGGGTGAAGGAGGTGGAAAGATGGTTCTTTAGGATTCAAATGGAATCTCTCTTGGCTGTAAGAGGTGCACCAATAACACATCTGCATCCTTATAAGACTTCAGCCCTAAAGAGGAGGATCTCTTGAATTAGTGTCTTTGGAGAATTTTGCCTCTGTCCAGGGCCTTGAAGCAGATGTTTTCCATGTTTGAACCCAGTCTGCAAGGACAGCTACTGGAAAAGATTGGGTATAGATCTGGTACAGAGGATATCTGGAGCTACTCAGACATGGAGCCTTAAGTGATTGTTTCCTCTGCATTTCTTGTGAAGCTGAGCTCTGTTTTCAGGAGAAGTTTTGGTCCTTCAAAACAGTATATTTTACTCTGCTAACCTGCCTCCCACCTTTTGATTTCACTGCTCTGCTGTGGAGTGACCCACCCTCAGATGAGGGTTTGGATGCACCCTTCAGCAACCTCTCAGGCCTGTTAACTGTGCCTGGCAAATGGAGCATTAGAGGAGCAGGCCTGAGGAGCCCTGTTCCAGGAATGTATTGCAAGATGCTCTTGTATGTGGATGAAGGGATGTTTTGGGGGACCCTGGGCAGCCTTCAGACAACAGTGTTTGGGAGACTTTGTGATAAGAGTGAGAGGGTACTTTGCAGCTGATGAACACATCAGGTGCAATTTCAATGGGGCAAGGACACCGAAGATAAAATGTTTTTTGGAAAAAATAATTTTTATCATGGATTTGTTGTGCGCCCCATCTCCCAGCTGATATCACCCCCCACGCTGGGCTATGCAGCAGGCTGATAAGGAGGCAGAGAACGGGAGCTGGTTTCATGTACTCAGCAGACAACACCTGCGCCTCCCTCTGCCTTTGCTTTTATGTAGTTTGGAAGTGCTCTGAAACTGCTGGGCACAGACACTTCTGAAGCAGCAGCAACTTTGCACGGCGCGTTTGTTTTATGTCTGAACTGTACATACAGCAGTGAATAGAGCTCATAAAAGATGGATGTATTCTTGTTCTTTTTGCTGGTTTTGATTTATTATTTACTTCACTTTTTTCAACTCTTCCGAAGTGCTGTAAATCATCTAAATCATTTTTCTCCTCTGCTTGGCTAGTTTCGGGGAGCTGAAGCGAGATTATTGTGCCTAGCTCCTCTGCGTTGCAGGGTTTGCTGTGGGTTTTTCAGGAAGACAGAGAAGCAGGAAATTTGAGCTCTAACATCTCCACAAAGTACTTTGGAAAGACTTAAAGGTCTTCTTCCGTCTGCTCACTGCATTTCCAGGGGCTATATTGTTCAGCCTTTGCTCAGATATGTGAGTTCTTGCAAGCCCATGCCTGTGGATGGTTCACATGAATAAACCTTCCCTGATAGTGCAAGGAAGGTTTGCACAAGCTGCTCCTCATGCAGCCGGGTTGTTGCAGGTCCAGAGGACCATTTCCCTGGGGCTTCAAAGGAAAGACAGATGGGACTCTGGAACTGGGGACTCCAGAGATGTGGAGTCATCCAGCGGAGCAGCCCTGGTGCGGAAGGAGCAGAGGGTTTTGCTCAGGGTTGGTTGATGTCTGGGCAGCGCAGTGAGACATGCTCTCCTGGTCTGAAGTTCAAAGCCAAGATGCTTCAGCACCAGAGCTTCTCCAGCAATGTCTCCCTGACTTCACTCACAATGTGGGCAACTGAGCATGAGCTTCAGCATCCAGAAAAAGAAGGAAATTCTTTGTCCACAGGTGTCCACAGGTCCAACAGTCCCCAAAGAGCAGATTTTAAAGGACACTTAGCACAGTATAATGTTGTTGGAGGAGCTTAACACCTTTCATGCACCCAACGCAGTCTGACATGAACCCGCACCTGAATTCTTCAGAACCCCAGGACAAAGAGACTTCTGTAAGACCCAGAGTCTTGCTCCTCCAGCCTTTCCTCTGTCTTCCCATCTCCTTTTCCTGCCTGTTTCTAGCAGCATGGACAGAGGAAGTAGGAGTCCTTTTGCAATGTCTCTGAAGGAGGATTGGGGTGATGCTTTTACACTGGATCTAAAGGGTCTCTGGTGTCCCCTGGGCACAGAAGACATCCACTGAGAAGGGAATAAATACAGCAGTTTAAACCCATGGGAAGCACAGGATAGTCCTGTCTGTGTAAAGATGAGGAGCTGTGCAGCAGAGCACTGGAAGCAGAGGGGTCCTGTAGATGCCATGTATGGGGCAAAGAGGAGAGCAGTGATCCCTTCTTCCCTGTTCCTCAGGGCCTTTGGGACAGGGCAGGATCAAAGAGCTCTCCTCAACTCCCCACACTTCCAGACAGACCCAGGCAATGTGTCCCCACAGCAGGAGCCCACCAGCCTGCTCTGGGCTCTTTGAGCTGGAGTCAGGGGCTCTTTCTCCTTCCTGTCACTTCATGTCTTTTTTTTTCAAGGGGAATTCAGCTGTAGGGGGAGAAAATGAGCAGGCTGCTAATGAAAGGGCAGCTGCTGCTCTGTGTCAGGCATGTGAGACCCTACTGGGAGCTCAGCTGGACGCAGTGGGTGGCTGGACACCGTTTATTTTTACATTAGAGCTATTTTCCTCTCACTCTGTCTGCTCTGCGCTCTTTATTTCTGAGTCAGTTCATCCCTGTCAGATGGACATCGATGCAGGATGAGAGTGCAAACCTTCTCAGTAAAGGCTAATTTTAGGATAAAAAATGATTGGGGGAGGGCCTTGGCTTGGCATCCGTTAGCATCGATGGCAGAGCTGCCCTTGTAGAATGGCACTACTTGCCTTTGCTTGGATCCTATCCCCACTGCAGCAAGCACAGAGGTAACCCTGCAACATCGGGCAGAAATTTACTGGCTGCTGGCATCCCTTGACACAGCCTGATGAAGGATGCCCGCTCCTGACACAGCCCCAGCTGAGGCACACAGGCTCTCTTGTGGTCCAGCACAGAGGCCACACAAGCAAGGTGAAGCTCCTCATGCTCCCTGCCTGTCCTGACACCTGGCAGGTTCTGCAGAGGAGTGATAGAATGGTTTGGGTTGGAAGAGACCTTAAAAACCATCCACTCCCTCCCCCCACCCTGGGCAGGGACTCTTCCCACCACACCAGGTTGCTCCAAGCCCCATTCCACATGGCTTTGAACCCCTCCAGGGATGGGGCAGCCACAGCTTCTCTGGACAACCTGGGCCAGGCTCTCACCATCTTCACACCAAAGAACTTCTTCCCCACATCTCATCTGAATCTCTCTTCTTTCAGTGTCAAACCATTCCCCCTTGTCCTATGGCTCCCCTCCCTCATCAATAGACCCTCCCCAGCTTTCCTGGAGCCCCTTTAGGGACTCAAGATTCCAAGGTCTCCTTCAAGCCTTCTCTTCTCCAGGCTGAACCCTGTCCTCAGCCTGTCCTCCCAGCAGAGGGGGCTCCAGCCCTCCCAGCATCTCCGTGGGCTCCTCTGGCCCCACTCCAACAGGTCCATGTCCTTCTGATGTTGGTGGCCCCAGAGCTGGAGGCAGCACAGGGAGGGGGTCTCCTGAGAGCAGAGCAGAGGGGCAGAATCCCCCCCCAGTCTTTTCCTGCTGGCCACACTGCTGGGGATGCAGCCCAGGACAGAAAGTCTTCCTGGTGCAGGTGTGATGCTGCAGAGCCAGCCAGATTCCTACTGGTGCCCCAGGCATCAGCAGAGCTGGACACAAGAGAAGCTTTTATTTCCATATAAAATGGTGCTGAATTAGGAGGCAGGGAGAACCCAGCTTTGCTCTCAGACAGTGATGAATCATGGGGACAGGGTGCCAGAGAGGCTTTGGATTCATCTCACCTAATTTGAGACATTTAGAAATTCAAGGTCTAAATCTAAGTTAGCCCTCTCAGCTCCCTCTAGGCTGAACAGAGAGAAATGGTCACTTCCAGAAGGTGAGCCTCTGCAGCACAGAGCAAAGTCAGAGCCAATTATCTCTGCCAGGTTTACAAGTTTAGTGCCAGGGGTGGGAGGTGGGATGCTCAGGGGTGGGCAGTGTCATCCAGGAAAGGTGCAGAGTGGCAAAGGGTGGCAGGGTGGAGATGCAATGGGACAGAGGGGGTAATGACAATGAGGAAGATGTGGTGGAGAAGCTGGGTACCATGGGGACTACATGAAGTCCTGTGCCCACGTGGCTTTGAGCCCTCTGGATCCGCTCCTCCCTGGGGGTGGTAGGATGCTCACCGTTGTCTGACACATCCAAGCACGGCGGTGCCCCAGGCCGGCTGGGAGCACGATGCCCACACTGCTCTGCACTGAATCAGCCTGACAACACTCAGAGGAGTAACAGACTCAAACATCACATTTTAAATGCCCATAAATTTGGAAACAGAGCCAGAGCTCTTTAATCTTGGTTCATTTTTTTCATTTGCAACGAGATAACAAAGGAAGCCAAAACGCAAGCTCGAGCCATGAATTATTTAGGGAGGGCACATCCATCTCTGGTGGTTTGAGGTTTGTTCTGCCATCCTGGGGTGTGCTGAGGGAGCAGCAGTTAGCTGAGAGTCAGCCAGATGTAGGATTTTCCCATCAGGGGTGTGATGTCCTATTCCAGCCCTGATGGACACGGGAAGGCACAACTAGGTCCCAGCCTCTGTCCCAAGTCTATGGCCTCCAGGATGGCTGTGAAGTGTAATGCAGCACTAATCCCTCTCAGCCAGGCATCCTCTGCCTGCGGCACAAAAGGCAGGGATTTTTCCTCTGGAAAAAGGTGGATATTATCTGCCCCCTCAAAAAGAATAGTCAGCAAATGCTTGCCTTAAAACAGAGGAAAGAAAGCTTCCCTAAAGCAGTGGAAAGGCAGCAAAGCAAGGACCTACAGCAAGATATCTCTGCACGTGCTGTCCCTTGAGCATGGCCAAGACTTTGTGACACATGGGAGTGATGGAGCCTTGTGTCCCCTGGCCAGTGCTGGGGTCAGAGCCCTCCAACTTCACCACATCCTGGCCCGAGGCACAACACAGACCTGCGGAGGATGCTGTATCAAAGCACCAGGGTGGAGGAGCTGAAGAGAGAAAGTTTCCCACCCTGCTTTGGAGCCCGGTGAGAAGGATGGAGGCTCCTGAGCAGCCTGGAGCACCAATTTCACAGAAATCCATTTATCTCTGCTTCCTGCAACCCTCACGACATGAATAAATGATGATTGCAGAAGTGATGAACCTGCCCCTGTTTAGGTGTGAAATGAATGTTTACAGGCATAGAATAAATCAAGTATCCCACGGGCGAGCAGCGGGATATTAAACCAAACACCTTTGTGTGCTTAGCACTTGCGGTTAGAGGCCAAGGGTTTGAAGCCTGGCCAGTATTTCCATTAGCCCCAGTGTGACAGGCACTGAGCACTGGGCACCCGCTCCGCGAACAGCGAAAGCTCTCGAAGGACAGGAGGGAGCCAACAGCTCTCGGATGAGCAGCTTGTCTCCCATCTTCTCCACCTTCCCCCTCTCTTTCACTACACACCTCTCTCTTCGCCCAATGCTACAATCTGCACAGGCTCTAAGAAGTCAGGAATACAATGCAAATTTGTGAAGGATTGGCAAGAAATTGCGTGTGCGCTGGTTTCCTGTCAGCATGCAGAGTACTTCTAATCTTGTCACATAAATAATACGATTATGTAAAATATCAAACAGTTGGAATAAACTTAAAAGCCACAATGTTCTAGTCACAGACTTAATAGAGGGGGGAAAAAAAAAACAAAACAAAAAAATCAGTAAAATCCTTCTCTATTCTGCAGCATGGAGGGGAAATGGCTCCTCACCGAAATCAACTGGAACATACCAGGGACGAGGAGGTGGGAACTGGTTGGGGAGACAGAACTGCTCCTCAGGATAGCAGGACACAGCCCCCAGCCTCACCTAGGCAGGACTGGTGAAGAGGAGAGACAGAAGATATGTGGAGTCAGGAAGCAGGAGGACTCTCCTGCAAGGTCACCGAGGACTTTGGTGACAGTCAGGACACGTCCCCTGTATTCTGATTTGCCTTGCTACCCTCAGAAACCCACTGCTGCAATGCTACTAGCAGGGGGCACCCCTTCTAACCATGGGAATTGTTTGACTGAGAGGAAAACACTGATTCAAACACCCCCCCTGGCCAGCTGACAGCACTGGATGGGCACTTGTCCCCAGCCTGCGCTGGCTGCTGGGACCAGGACGCAGCACGGAGGCAGCGGGCATGGAGGGTTGCCTGTTCCTGGAGCACAAATCCCCTCCTGGCTCCACATGGCTCTGCATCGTTAATCCTGCCCTCTACTTGTACCGCCTGCAGTGATCCCGGCATTGCTACAGGATGAGAGGAGGGAATGGTGCCCAGGGACCCGCCAGGAGGATTTTGCTACTGGCCCCGAGATCAAGAGCTGCATGAAAAGCCACCATCCCTTTGTTAGAGCTCGCTAAAGAGGCCAGGCTGATTGAGATGGAAAACAAAATCCTCTCCTCTTCCTCTGCACAGCCCTGACCATGCAAGCTCGGACCCCTGCATACACCAACAGAGCTTGGGACCATGGACCCCGCCATCTCTAGCCGGGAGCTGAAGGTAGAGCAGGCTCAGAGGTTCACCCGCAGTTCCCCCATGGCATACAGCTGGGTGTTCCTCCAAATCCACCTTTCCAGGCCACTGCTGAGCACCACCAAGGCAGGACAGAGCCTGTCTCTGCTTGGGAAGCACAAGGCTTAGCCGCAAGGATGAGCTCCTTCCCTGGCCTGTCTTTGGTGGGATACAGAGGAGGAATTTTATGGTGTGGACCACCTTCACAGAAGGCACCAAGCATCCATCAGCTGCACCATCCTCCCAGCACAGCTGGTAACTTCTAACCTGTCAGGGCTTGGCATGGTCTGGACATTAAGCCTCCTACCCTTCCCACCCATCAGTGTTCACAGCACTCCCCACAGCCTCCAGAGAAGGTTCTGTGATGGGAACAGCTGAGATGGAACACCTTTGGGTAGGACCTCTGCGCTCAGCTGAAGTCCAGCTGCCAAGCTGTGCTCGCACTCTGCATTCACATTCCCTGCTGCATCTCCCACGGGGTCATCCACATGCCCTTGACAAGCTTTGGAGACCCCTTGCCTTGGGACAAAGCCCTCCCTCTTCCTAGCCAAGCTCTGCGAGTTTCTCTTGGGGTACAGCACAAGCCCCATCCGCTGCCCCTGCTGACTGCAGCCCCCACTCCCATGAGTGCCTGGGCAGCTAGGGACACGTGGCCAAGGCCAGTGCAGTGGCAGGGCCATGGCGCATCACTGGTTTGCAGATGTGTGCCCTGCTCGGGGCAGTGTGTAATTTACACACTGAGCTGCTCCTTCTGCTTAGCAGAGCAGCTTCGATGAGCCCAGCTGCAGGCACGTGGCTGACTTCCCAAGAGGGCTTTCCCTGCCTCTGACTCACCTCTGCCTCCCTCCAGTTTGCCTTTTCTGGGTGGGAAGACAGTCAAGGTCACTGTTTGGAGCTGCTTATTTAATGAAAGAAATAGTTTCTCTCATCTGGCCATTTTAAAAGACGGAAGAGAAATTGCTGCCTTTGGAGTGTCCACAGAAGGTGCCCCCCACTACGCCTGAATGGACAATAAAAGGGGGAAAACAGGAATCCCACATCTTGTGAGCAGATCTTGGGGGCCAAGCATCTTTGGGAGTGAAACCAAGCCCAGTTCCTGATGAATTCTTCTCCTTGGCCACTCTTGTCTGTGTCAGCTGCCCCGCTTTTCTGAGCTGGAGTAGGCTGAGACCGACCAGCTCATTGCACATGTGTCAGAGCAGCGACTGAGCAGCAGGGGACTGCATGCCACATCCCAGCCAAGCCTCCTCGGATCAGTGCTTTGAGAGTCTTGGCCTCCTTCCTGTGTTAATTCCTGGAGGAAAAGCCCTGTCCGTTGCCAGAAAACTGCACCTGATGCCCACGTCTTGCCACTGTTGCCACAGCGCCTGGGGGACCCTGGCTGGGGGAGCAGCTGCCTGCTCCATGTGTGCTCATCCCTTCCCAGCTCTCCACTCCCAATCACCTCCCCAGGCAAGGCAGCAACATGGGGTTCTAGAAAAAAAAAAAAAAATAATCCAAAGCCCTGCCAAGGCAGAAGTGTGCCCTCCAACCCCCCTCCTCAAGCACGACATCTCTCCTCTACCTCCACCAGTTACCTCCCAAACCATAGGAGCCCCATGGCTGGGAGAAAATGCACTGTCCCACCCTCCCTGATGCCACATCATGCCCTTCCAGGGCTCAGAAGGACTTGGAATGATAAGCCCCACTTGCTCCAGGAACTCCTCCTCTCCTCCTGGCCCCAGCCATCTCCATTCTGCAGGATGTTTGGGACTGGGACTTCCTATATTGCTCCTCTGTGAAGCTCTGCGGCCCTTTTACAAGGGAGGGAGAGACAACCCTTCCTCCTGTCCTTGGTTTTTTGAGGTTTAAGTAGTTTCTGGTTGTCACTGGGAAGTTGGGTTTATTTTAATTCACCTGTAATTGCATTATCTCTACCCAACTTTCGGCAGAGCTCATGGCAAATATGCCTGTATCCCACAGCCTCTCCCCACACGGGTCGCTCAGCACAGCAGTGCTCCAAGGCCTGTCCCCTGCTCTCTCGTAACTTAACAACCCTGTTATTGGCTTTGTGCAAACACTGCTCGGTTCCCTCAGCTCCTGGCACACGGCTCGTGCCCCACGCTGCCCCGCAGACACCTCCTTTACAGCTCGGCTCCATCACCGGGCACTGGCAGTGCCTGCTCTGAGCTGGCCGAGCACGACAGCCCGTATTAACAGAGCCTTTACAGCTCAGAACAGAGGCAGGAAGGGGCCAGAGGCACAGCAAGGCTGTAGGTGCAGTGCCAACAAGGAGATGTATTTTCTTCTTCTGCCCCACTGCAATGGGGTTGGGATCCTTCCTTCCCTCTCCCCTGATATCTTTCCTCTCCCAGCAGCTTTTGCTGATCTCGCTTCGCAGTCAAGTGCGGTCCCAGGACGGTGTTATTAGAGTTCATTAGAAGCTTGTCCAAAACCTGAATTTCTCAGTTCACTGTTATTTCCAAAAATGTGGGAGAATAGAGTACTGTGGATATCAGTGACAGCTCCTGGGGCTTCCAACACACAAAGAGGAGAAATATTAAGTTTTACTTTATCCCACTGAGTCATCCCTACATTTGAAGTTCCTTTCTAGCCTGAAACCAGGGGCTATAAATCAGAATATTTTAATGAAGCACCCTGGCACCAAGCATTACGGTCTCCCATGAAACAGATCCCACCTTGCTTTTCCTCAGCACAAATATACTTCACCAAAGAAGAGGTGAGACCACGAAGTTTCCCTATGTCATCAACTGCAACCTTTCACGAGAGGTAGACAGGGCTCCAGCCCAGCCCATGGTGTCACCAGAACCAGCCCCGTCCCTGTCATCGGCTTCACTGCTGCAACTGTGGCCAAAGTCTCCTTCCTCCCAGGCCACTGTGGCCCATCACAGAGCTCCCCACCTCTCCAGACACAACGTCCTTCCCCACAAATACGGGGCAAGAGGAGAAAGCCCTGAACTCTCTGGGTGCAACCAGCCCCTCCTCAGCTTTGCTGAGCACAGATCCAACATCAGGCTCCAGCACCTCTCTAAGCACCAAACTATCACTGTTATTCAAAACCAAGAATTTCTCTTTCTGAGCAGGAAAGAGCATCTTCCCAGCACTGCCTCCTCTCACACATTATGAAGAGATACAGCTCCGTAAATCTCATCTTAGCCAAGGGCATTACCCCATGCCAGTTAGCACTAGATCAAACCCAGGTTTATTCAGCCTCCCACTAATCCCTTTGCAACAAGAACCACCTGCAGTCTGGAGTCCAGGATTTAGCAGGGATCAGTGTGCAGGTGTCTCTGATTTGATCATCCCTTTGGAAGAGGCTGCACTCTGCAGCCCTGGTGAAAAGCAGCCTGGGGAGGGGGAGTAGTCACAGGGGCAGGTGGGAGAGAAGATGCGTCTGAAGGGGCAGAGAGAGCAATGAAGTGGGTGCTGATGGTTTCCCCCCACACAGACACTTCTGAGAGGCCAAAAAACACTGGAAAGAGATGGGGGGAAAGAAAGGAAAAATATCTTATTTTCAAGAATTCTCTGGTACTTAAAAGCTTGAGATCCGCAGGGGAAGCTAATAAATTTTAAATAGTTTGGAGAGTTGAGACCAGCAGTTTAACTTTGTGTGGCTGCTGAGTTGTTTTCCAAGTGTATTTAATGAAACCCTTCATTATGTTCAGATAATTACAATCTCTGCATTTCTGTTGCTGTTGGAGTTTACCATCTGTGCTCACAGGTACACCTTCCATCTCGACACAGTGGGCACCGTGAGAGATGCTCATGTTGGGCTTCACTGGCAGCCCATGGGGCTGGGACCGATTATCAGGGGTTGTGGGTTTGGGTAGCATCCCTGGCAACTGCCTACACCAGGAGTCACGTGCTGCTCCACCAGTGGAGATGTGGGCAGGACCACAACCAGCCCTTCACATGTGCATCCCCCAGGGTTCTGTGTGGAGTTTGTCTCTTGATGCTGCCCTGGGATGATGGTGGGATAAGGGGATCTTGTGCCTACAGTGGCTTTGGGGTGAGCAGGGCGCTGCTCTCCCTCCTGCTCTTTGCTGGCCTCCAGTTTGGGGAGGTGAGTTAGTTAGCCCAGGAAGAGGCTTTGGCTGCCCAGGAACGGACTCCTGTCTCTGCAGGGTTGGGGTTTGTTTCGATACTTCCAGCTCCCTGCAGCAGCCAGCATGCCCATTCCCTGCCTCTGTGCTCCTTCCACCTTTCTCATCCTCTCAGCCAGGTTTGCACCCAATCAAGCACCCCCAGCCCAGCATTCCTGCTCCAATCCCCCTGCCTATCCACCCACCCTCCTTCCCAGTAGGAGAAGCTCCAGGTTTTTCTGCATCATCTTGGTTCTCAGGGATGCGTGGGTTCCCTGGTGTTCAGGCTGGTGTTTGAGGCTGTTTTGACAGTGCCTGGGGGGGGGCCTAGAAGAAAGCTGGGGAAGGACTCCTGGTCAGGGAGGGGAGCCATAGGAGGAGGGGGAAGGGTTTGACACTGAAAATGGGGAGATGGAGCTGAGATCTGGGGAAGAACTTATTTGTTGCGAGGGTGGTGAGAGCCTGGCCCAGGTTGCCCCGCGAAGCTGTGGCTGCCCCATCCCTGGAGGGGTTCAAGGCCAAGTTGGAGGGGGCTTGGAGCAACCTGATGTGGTGGAAGGTGTCCCTGATGAGGGCAGGGGGTGGCACGGGTTTTTAAGGTCCTTTCCAACACAAACCATTTCTATGATTCACCTTCAGTGCCCCACAGCCGCAGAGCTGATCTACCAGATGCTCCCAGCTGGCCCCGCAGACATTCCTGCCCTGACCGCAGGGTTCCACAAAGTTGCTCACCCCAGTTCTTCCTCCAACAGCAGGAGGTGAGTCAACTCACCGGGGAACCAGAGATGTCTGTGGTTCAGCCACCCACTGGGAGCAGAGTACGGAAGCTGTCCTGGGTCCCAGTCTAGTGGGATGGGGTTTTCCATGTGCTCTTTTGCAGGGAGAGTGTCACTCAAGGATGGGGCAACTGGTGCTGGTGGAACCCTCAGCCTGTGATCCTTTAACACAGCTAGGCTGGTGCACAGCTTCCTTCTCCCAGGTGTTTCCCTGCAGAGCAGGGCTGGTGTTGCTCCAGGGATCCTCATGAGCTAGAAGCGCAGCTCCCATCCCAGACCAGCTTTGCCCTGCATGTCCCAGACTGGCATGGGATGGGAAACACCTTCGATCCTGTGGCTGACATGCTGAGATCTGCAGAGATGGCTCTGCTCCAGGGAAGATGGGGAGATCCAGGACCGAGCAGTTCTCCGCCGGTCACAGTGAGCAGCCATGGCAGGAGCATGGCAGCCGTGGGCTGTTTTGTGGACACTGAAGGGAAAGAGCAGTGGGAGATGGAGACAGTGGTGAGGCATGAGAGAGGGGACTGCAGCCCTGAGGGGGAGGAGGGCTGCTGGAGTACCGGGTGCTGCTCTCCCCGCCTGCCAACTGGGCACTTTTTCCCCAGCTCTTAAATGTCAGTGATGATGTTTCCTGCCCAAGCCAGCTCTTCCCCTTGGGGACCGGCCAGCAGGGTCTGTTTTATACCCACTCCCAACAGCTTGGGTGGCTTGGGACTGGGGCTGCTGCCTGATCCATGCCAAGTTGGCAGCATCACTGGGCTCCCCAGCCAGCTCCTCTCGGAGCCTGCACCCGCGCTCAGCACTCGCCTGGCTCCAGTGCTCCAGCTCACTGCTCTGGGGTTTCCATCCACGGTGGATTTCCACAGGCAGTTTAGGAAAGGAATGGATCTATAAGGGGAAAAATGAGGACCCTGTGTCTTATCCTGGGGATTACTCTCCTCCTGGGGTGGGCAGGGCAGGGTCCCTTCTCAGCCTTGGGAACGTCACCCCCTGCTCTGCATCCTGTCCCCAGCTGCCTCTCCTTAAATTGCAGAGGGAGGCATGGCATGTCCCAGCAAAACCCTGAAGGAAGCCAGGGGTCGAGGAGAAGCCCAAAGGTTCTGTTCCCTTCCTACAATACCCCTCAGGGACCTATGAATCCCTGGCCCAGGGTGCCCCGCAGCAAAACCTTGGCATCTGAGAGCAAGTGGTAGAAATGCCCTGAGGCTGCTGGGGAAGAGCTGCTCCCCTCGGTGCCGTGCAGTGCCTGGCATAGTAGGGGTCTGGCTATAATGCGTATAATTGTCACCGTCTTGCCTCCAGCCTCCACAGGGTACAGAATTTAACAGTTCTGGCTGATTCCCTTATTTAGCTCAGAAGACATCTGTGCTGCTGCAGAGCGTTGAGAGCAGCGCCGGGATGTGTGGGGCTGGGACACTTCTCCCACTTGCTTTTCGCAGAGCTGGGAGTCAGCTGGGTGTGGGGCTCTGCCCGGGGATGCTGGCAGTTCCTGGGGTACGCTGGGCACGTCTGGCCAGTAAGGGAGTTCTGGGGACAGCCCTGTTGCTGTGTACGGCACAGCAGCGGTCTGGGAAAGGTGACTGAATGGGAAGGGGTACCCTGATCTGCATGCCAGCAAAGGGACCATCGCTGTGTGTGCACAGAGCGCCCCTAGGAGGGGAAAAGAAGTGGTGATTTAGCCTAGTCCCCAGTCTCGGAGGGTCCCAGGAAAGGTTGCCAGCCCTGCCTGGGGCAGGAACAGGTTCATCCAGGAGCAGCAGTTGACAGCAGGGTGATGCTGGGCAGGGCTGAGGATATCAGAGCAGTGCGGGGAGCCTGGGACTGATACATCTGTAGGGCAGAGAGCACGTGATTCTCCCTTCATGCTCCCCAAGTGGATAATACCCCTCCCCACATGAGGTCCCAGTTCCTGTCACCCTCGTTGTCCCTCTGTGGTGCAGAACATCCCCTTTCCTCTGAGCCTATCCCAAGACTATCCCATCCAATGCACACTTTGCACAGGGATAGTCGCCTCAAATCCTCGGGGCACACAGATATCCACCTCTGCCCAGTGTCCTTCCCTGAGCTACAGCTGCCACCTCAGCTGCACTGGTGGAAGGGATCGTGTCAGGATTTGTAACCCACTGCAGCCAACATTCAAGGCATGACAGTTCCAGCAGGACTTAGACTGGTGCTGGGTCTTCCCTGCAGAGATGCCCCTGACTGGAAGCTCCTTCCAGTGGGAAGGGGGAGTACTAGACATTGCAGATGTGGCTTCAGGTACAAACAGCCATTTTGTCTGGTTTTGACAAGGTTCCCATAGTCAGGATTCCCAGAAAAGGTTCCCACCTCATACCAGAGTATCCTGGCTCTCTAAAATGTAAGGGAGGGGAAGGAGTGGCAGAGAGGAGATGGAGAAATACGTCTGTAATGTGTAATGATCCTTTAATGCTCTCCCTGGCCCCTTCCCAACACATATGGGAGCTGGATGAGCCAATTAAACTGACACCAATTAAATCAGTATAAATAACATCCCGTAAACCAGAGGTGGGGCTCAGGCAAACACCCCCGCTGTGAAGGATGTCAGAGCTGGCCTGAGGTTGACCTTCACAGCCCAACTCTCTTCCAATTTGGAGAAAGCCAGACCACAGAGACATCATCAGGGAGGAGAAATGGATGGAAGGAGACCGATATCAGAAAGGGGGGTGGCAGAAAGGAGAGGGGAGTGTGATGGGCAGAGATGATCTCCCATGTCGAGCAAGGGATGCCAGGGCACAGGCATTAGCTGGGCCAGGCCTCTCCCTGCATTGGAGATCTTGCACAGGCTCACCTTGGACCCTGGAATGTGATGTTCCTTGTACCAGTGCATCGTGCCTCTCCTGAGCCAATCCCCCTTCCCCAGGCTCAGCCCTACAGAGATCTTCCTCGCTCTGGATGGGCTCCAGTAGTTCTGGGGTGCTGTGTTGGGTGGACTTACCCTGGTGGGGTGTGCAGCTGTCTCTGCCCTTGTGCGTTCACCCCAGGCAAGTCTTGAGCAACTGGACTTGCAGTTGCCAGACAAGAGGTTGGAAAAGAATGTGTATAACATTGACCTAAGTGCACATCAGTAGTCCATGAGCCAGCAATGTGCCCTTGTGGCCAAGAGAGCCAAGGCATCCTGGGGGACATCAAGAAGAACGTGGCCAGCAGGTCGAGGTACATTATCCTGCCCCTCTGTTCTGCCCTGGGGAGGCCACATCTGAAGCACTGGGACCAGTTCTGGGATCCCCAGCTCAAGAAAGTCAAGGAACAACTGGGCAGAGTCCAGCAGAGGCTACAAAGATGATGAGGGGCTGGAGCATCTCTCTGCTGAGGAAAGGCTGAGGGACCTGGGGCTGTTCAGCTGGAGAAGAGCAGACTGAGAAGGGATCTCATCGATGGTGAGCAATAGCTGAAGGGCAGATGGGAAGAGGATGGGGCCAGACTCTTCTCCGGGAACAGGAAAAGGGGCAATGGGCACAAACTGAAACATGGGAAGTTCCATCTCAATGTGAGGAAAAAGTTCTTTCCTGTGAGGGTGTCAGAGCCCTGAAAGAGGTTGCCCAGAGAGGTGGTGGAGTCTTCTTCTCTGGAGACATTCAAATCTTGCCTGGACATGATCCTGTGTGACCTGCTCTGGGTGACCCTGCTTTGGCAAGGGGTTGGAGGAGATGATCTCCAGAGGTACCTTCCAAGCCCTACCATTCTGCGATTCCCCTTTCTCCCTTTACTCCTCTGTTCATGCTCCTTGCTTTGCTTTCCCTTCCATCTACTTCCCCATTCTCTAAAAAGAGGCTTTCTCTGTTGGATGCTGGCTGGGCATCCATCGTCACCTTGGCTGGAAAAGCCTTGTCTCATGGGGTTTTGCATTTCCCTGGGATTTTGTGTCCTTTGGCTCTCACAGCCAGGCAGCCTAGGGACCAGGAGGTCACGGGGAGGCTGCAGAACAGTTATGAGTGGCTGTAGTTACCTGCATGTTAAGAGATCCCAATTGCATGGGAGATGTCTCAATGTCAGCTGCAAGGTGAGGTCTGGGGCACACAAGTGGAGTGGCAACTCTTGACTTAATCCAGACAACTGCCACTGAACCACAAAGGAGCAGGGACTCTAATTAAAGTCCTACAGCCCTTTGGGAAGTATCAAACCAGAAAAATAGTTCGAAAGCTTTAGGCAGAGTGATTTTAAACAAATGAGGAAGTGCCTTAGAAACAGCTTAAGATGAAAGCTACCAAATTAAAATCCTTGCAATCAGTATGGAGGCTACTTATGCAACAACCTCCCGAGGAGAAATTGGAATCCCAGAAATAAAACTCTAAACAAATAAGGAGATAGGAGATGAAGGAAAAAGAAATGAAACTTGGTCAAAAAGTGGTATACAAAGGGCTGCTTGAGCTGCCTTTAAGAAGTGGAAATCTAACATCATGAAGGATAAAGAGGCAAAGGGGCAAAACCAATGTCAGGTGAATAGGGGAGTGTGAGGACAAAGAGGATGCCCATCTCTCCAGTATGTTTGCTGCAGCAGAGCTTCCCTGAGCAAGCAGGAATGTGGCTGTAGGCGCCAGTCAGGAAGCTCTCTACGTGCTCAACCTCCTCAATTTCACTGGCATTGGGAGACTGGGGTGGACCCAGAGGTCTCCATTAGATGCTTTGGTTTGGGGGGACGAAGCTCCCAGCAGAGCAGCTCCCCACCCTTGGGATATTGTACTTTCACTTGAGCTTTTGAGAGGGTTGGCTGGCACAATGTCCCATGGGCAGCCTGGGAAGGCAGGGCAACTCCAGCTTTTGGAGAATCCTGCAAACACACACCTTCCAAGCTCTATCTGGGGAGAGAAAGCACAGCATGAAACCTGAAAGTCAAGTGGAGGGGACTGAGCTAGCCCCAGAGCTTTTAACATAGCCCTGGGCTAAGCTGGGGAGCAGGGACGGCCACACATGCAAAGCCAACACACTGGGGCTGAGTCCTTGCCCCAGGAGTGCTCTGAGGGTTTGTATTTGCCCAGAGGGTCCTTGTCTTTGTTGAGAGGAGTTCATGGGTCCCATGATGACTCACAGCCCTAATGTGCATTCATTACAGACTAAGTTGGTTCCACACTAAGCAGCATCTATTGGTTGCACCCTCCAAATCTGACATGGTGCTGGTCCTGTGCCCTTCAAAAGTACAGGCTGGCCAAGGTTGGCTCATCACAGGGACACAGCATCCTATAAATACTAAAAGGGAGGGTGTCAGGAGGATGGGGCCAGTCTTTTTTTTCAGTGGTGCCCAATGACAGGACAAGAGATATCGGGCACAAACTTGAACCTAAGAAGTTCCATCTCAACATGAGGATGAAATTCTTTCCTGTGAGGGTGGCAGAGCCCTGGCAGAGGCTGCCCAGAGAGGTGGTGGAGTCTCCTTCTCTGGAAATATTCAAACCTGCCTGGACACAATCCTGTGGGACCTGCTCTGGGTGGACATTCTCTGGCAGGGGGTTGGACTAGATGATCTCCAGAGGTCCCTTTCAGCCCCGTATCATGCTCTGATTCTGTGATTCTGTAATTACACTTGGGGCATTGGTGGCAGCCGGGTGAGGTAGAGCCAGTGACACAAACTTTGACAGTGACACTTTGGCTTCCAGAAGATGCAGGGTACAGGGACAACAGGAGGAATTGCCCAAAGATACCTTTGCCTCGCTCCTGGCTGCACTTTTGACAATGTCAGGCTGTGCTGGCACATGCCCTGAGCTCACCATGGATCCTACAGTGATACCCTCACCCAAGAGCAGGGTGTTACAGAGTGGACAAGGGCACGGGGCACACAGCGGTGCAGGGACAGGATCTGTCATGGGCATTTAAAACATCAGCCCCGCGGGGGCCAGGCTCAGGTATGGGATCAACCTCATAATGGCCCAGCCACCACCTGCACCCGTGCAAGAGAGCAGCAGGGGGGCAGGTGCAGGAAGGCAGGGGGGAAATATGCACCCATGGTCTGCAGTGCTGTTGGCTTTGCCCATCCTGCTGTCCCAGGAACCGGGTTCAGGCAGAGCACCATTTTCCAGCCCTGCCCTGTGGAATTAAGCAGTGTGGCAGTGACAGGAGTGTGGCTGGCAGCCTCATCAGACACTGCCAGCAGCCCAGGGTCACCTCCCTCTGCGCCGGCAGCAGCAAGGTGGCTGTGCCTCTACCCCCACTCCCAGAGAAGAGCAGCGAGCAGGAGGTTTTTGGGGCAGGGAGTCCTCCTGCCTCCCCTCTCGCTTCATATCTAACTGGAACAAGCTTAGGAAATTAGGAGGATGGGGGGGGGGGGGGGGGAGGGGGGGGGGGGGGGGGGGGGGGGGGGGGGGGGGGAAGGAGGAAGAAAAATAAGATAAATAAAACCAAATAAAAATAAACCCCAAACCCTCTGTTCTTCTTTGATTCTTCCAGTTTTTTCACGCCAAGATTACTAATTGTCTAAGCATCTCAATTTGCTGGTTTCACTTAATCACAGACACTTTGGAGATTATCAGCCTTCCCCACATGTTCAGTACCTTGTTTCCAAACTACAAGACCCACGGGGAGCAGCCAGCAAGTGCCTGCAGGAGCGACAGCAGCAAAGCGCTCCCGCTCCCCGCTTCCCCCCTCTGTCCCTCCGGCTGGGCTGTCAGAGTTTGATTGCCTCTGAAACCGCCGCGTATTCCCCCAAAGTTCCCGAGGATGGGGGGGGCCGGGAAGAACGGCAAGGTGGGGGCTGGGGGCACCGTTGTCAGCTCCTGGCAGCTCCCAGCCTTTGATTTGCACAAAAGAAAGGACAGAGGTGGGGGAGGGAACGGATATGATTTATTCAGCAAGTTCCTAACCATTTTTTTTTTCCTCCTTCTACTACTTCTTCTTTTCCAGAGGCTGTGAAATCACTGAAGCTGACGGAAAGGTGAAGTGCTGGGAGAGATGAAGGAGGTGCATTTGAAGGCATTTTCTTCCTTTTTGTCACATCTCACTGCAAAGCTTTTAATTCCTGGAGCTCAGTTCCTTCCTGAAAAGTCTGAGCTGCTGTGATGGAGGGGGGTGGGCTCCCTACAGGCAGCTGAGGTCCTGCTGGACAGGACAGGGCAGACAAAGGAGGAGGAGGGATATCGTAGTGTGCGGGGTCTGTCGGTTGGTTCCAGCCCCATCATCATATGTAGGGTCCTGCACCTGTAGAGGAACAACCACCTAGTACAAAGCAGGGGGTGGCCTCTGGAGAGAAGCTCTGCAGAGGGGGATCTGGGAGTCCTGGAGGGCAACAGGTTGCCCATGAGCCAGCAACATGCTCTTGTGGCCAAGAAGTCCAGTGGAATCCAAATGGGGGGCATTAAAAAAAATACGGCCAGCAGGTCAAGGGAGGTCACCCCACCTCTCTGCTCTGTCCTGGGGAGGCCACATCTGAAGCACTGGGATCAGTTCTGGGATCCCCAGCTCAAGAAAGTCAAGGAACAACTGGGCAGAGTCCAGCAGAGGCTACAAAGATGATGAGGGGCTGGAGCATCTCTCTGCTGAGGAAAGGCTGAGGGACCTGGGGCTGTTNNAGAGCAGACTGAGAGGGGATCTCATCGATGGTGAGCAATAGCTGAAGGGCGGATGGTAAGAGGATGGGGCCAGATTCTTCTCAGTGGTGCCCAGGGACAGGACAAGGGGCAACGGGCACAAACTGAAACATGGGAAGTTCCATCTCAATGTGAGGAAAAAGTTCTTTCCTGTGAGGGTGTCAGAGCCCTGGAAGAGGTTGCCCAGAGAGATGGTGAGTCTCCTTTTCTGGAGACATTCAAACCCTGCCTGGACACATTTCTGTGTGACCTGCTCTGGGTGGACCTGTTCTGGCAGGGTGTTGGACTAGATGGTCTCCTATGGTGCCCACAAATCCCTGCCAGTCTGTGATTCTGTGATCTGTTGGTCCGTCGTTGTCCTGTTGCCCACTCCAGAGACTGGGGGTCTGTTACAGGCATCTGGAAGACAGCTTTGCTCTTGTCCCCTTGTCATGCCACAACCAAGGACCTTCCAAGAGATGGACTGAACCAAGCAGAGACAGGTCTGCTCCACTTCCTGGAGTTCCAGCATCCATGACAGCAGAGGACACAACCCTTCCCAATGCCACTAGACCAGGTGGTAGGAAGCAGGGCATGTCACCAGCAGCATGGGTGCCATAGGGAAGATGGGATCCAATAGCTGGGATGGGTCATTTTTTGCACCCCTTTAGAATTGTGATAGTCTGGGTGTCAGCACATCCTTTTCAGTATTGGAGGGTTAGCAAGAAGAATCAAATGGCATTTACAATATGAAAAAGTGTCTGAAATCAAATTTTCTTCTTTGGAGGGGAAAAATAACTTTTTTTTTTAAGGAAAAACGATGATTGGAAACTTGACTTTTCTTTGTACTCGATTTTTCTGCTTTGGGATAGCTGCACACTCTGGTAGTCCAACTCTATTTTTCAATCCTAAATAATAGAAACTGCAGAATAGCTCCAGGACCATGGATACCTGGGGGAAGCATGAGGAAACCACAGCAACAGAGATGCCAGCATCATCCAACACAGCTTTCCCTGGGTGGAGAGGGACCTTCAAAGCCCTGCTCATCCCATCCACACCAGGGATCTCTGCTGGCTTGTCATTTCCATGCGTGCTCCAGGGAGGCAGCATAAAAACAGGTCCCATTCAGCAGGACCCATGGCTGGGTTCACCAGCTGTCAGCACCGAAACGAAAAGTCAAATTTCCAGTAACTCTGCTCTGTTCAAAAGCCAAATGAGAACTGTGTTAGAAAGGTCTAGTTTACAACCTAATCCCACTTGGCACTGCGTACAGACTCCCTGGGAGCTCTCCTGTAGATCCAGTTTGGATCTGTGATTCTGAAATCCCTACCCATTTCCTCGGGAAGCCTCTGACACAACCCGTGTGTCCTGGTTTGAGGCATTTTTTTTAAAATAAAACCACCACAAACTATTCACCATAAATGATCCTGGGTCTTTTTGACTGCACCAGAAAGGCACTTTCTGGTGGCACTTCTGCACCACCACCAAAACCATCTGCATCAGTGGGAAGACAACTCTGGTCCTGCAGAAAGAAGCTCCTTATGCACGATTCATTGAAAGTTGTTTTTTTTTATTTCCCAATTGCGCGTTGCTGAGAAGCTGATCCTGATTTTTGCAAATGAATTTGTTATCTGCAAGTGTTACTGAATAGTTTATGCAAACAAATTTCAGCCCATGGGGTGTTTGCAAACTGTTCATTTCATGGTATGTGATTAGTAGAAATGGTCAGAAAATGGGTGCAAAACAATTTTTATGAGCTGTCCTCAACGCCCAGGCTCCTTAAGCCTACATTCCCATCAATGCCTGTTTTGGTTTGTTTTTTTTTAAAACTGGAATTAGAAAAATATTAACTGGCACATGATTGAACTTTTCATGTTTTGTTTCTAGGTAAAAGCTCTAAAAGGAGGGCAGTAGTTGCTCACAGAAAGAGCAGACCTTTCTGAAATGCTTTGATAAACAGAAAGCAAATCCTGCTCAAGAACCCCCTTGAAGGATGAGCAAGCAGGAATATGTGAATGTGGACCTGGCTGTGGCTGACTTCAAGACCATTTTGAAGACTAAATTTTTGTAAGAGAAATAAAAATTAATGTCCTCTCCCAAAAGAGCACAAACATCCTGCTTGGGTGCTTTTCTTAAAGAAAGAGGCATGAGCCACAACCACCCACCCCCAAGACCCATTCCTGAGGGTGTCTGGTTTCCAAGGCTGAGGTGGAGACCTTCTCCCACTCCCAGGCCCCAGCACCCTTCTTCACTCCCCAAAGCTTTAAATAGAGCACCCCTCTGGTCACCCCTTGCCTGCCTTCTGCATGACATCCCACAGGGATGTCCGTTCTCAGATCCGTGCAGCCCTCTCTTCTCCCTACCATAAACCATGTCATCTGTGCTCTTTACCCCTCCTAGAGCTACAGCATCCACACCATGGGCAGGGTCTCCATTGCAGGTCCTCCCCTCGTGCTGAGAAGGACTGAGGGACATAAAGCTGGTTCCAAATGACCTGATGGTGATTACCCAGAGGTGAGATCCCAGTGGAGTTCAGTGCAGACCTGTCCAGGTCCCAAGCTGCATGTCCAGGGTATGCAGGGGACTCAGAGTGAGAGAGGTGGCACGGGCAGCTCAGAGCAGAGTCGGAGGCTTTCCCTGAGGGTTTAACAGAAAACGGTGCCCAGAAGATTTATTCATTTAACGCATCTGGTAATTACATTTCGGCAGGTGGTATGTGGGGCCTGGATTCATTCCACGCACACCAGGCTCGGGAAGGCTCCAGTCCCACGTTTGATAAATCTCAGAATAGAATAAATAAATAAAATCAACAGTCCCCAGCTGCGAGTGTGGAGGAGGCATATCCTCTCCCCATGCAACGCGCTCCCCCTGCCTCCCGCACTCCCCCGCGCCGGGACTGTGATTCAGCATTACATCCCACCTCCCGTGGGGGGATTCTCCCTGTGCTGACAGTGTGCAGGCACCAGCACACACACCCACACCAGTAAATGCACTGGTACACGCACAAGCACAAGACATGATGGAGAGAGGCAGCGTGGATGCAGAGGGGGCACATGGAGTGGTACCCAGGTTCATGGGTCTGGCAGGGATGCTGAGGGCAGGAGACGGTGGGGAAAAACGTGGGGTAGGACCAGTGGAGACAGAGAGAGCCGGTGGCAGGAGGATCCAGAGCTGAGCAAGAGGAAAAGGAGTGGGAATCGGTGGTGAGAATGGGAACTGCCTGTGGAGTGATGACAGGTGAGAGACAGCCAAAGGAAAGCATGAGGATGCTAGAGGAGTTGGGTGGATGGAGATCATGCTGGGAAGACACAAAGGGGACAACTGCAAGAGCCTGGCTTGGGGGACACCCCATGAAGTGAGGTACAGCCAGTGCAAGGGGAATGGGCAGATTCTGTAAGTCCATCTGGGGTCCCCACAACTGCACATGGTGCTGCCCACAATGCCAGGGCAGGATGTGGGTGTTGGGGCTCTGGGAGAACTTGGAGCTGAAGCTGCATCCTCTCTGCAAGGAGCAGGGGTGGGGGTGAGGAAGGTTGGGCCTCAGCTTCCTCTCCAAGGAACCTCAGAGTTTCCAGGGCTGTCCCAGCAGTGCCAGGGTGTGGGCATTTCCCCTCATCCCACCCTGGGTTCTACGTGATGGAGGATGCTGTAAGCACAGCTGGATACCCACACCCAGCCCACGGCACAGGAGAGGGCTTGGACCAACATGCAAAGGCGCAGCAGGGACTGGCCACCCTTGGCTTGTCCTTCTTGTCCATCCTGAGGGTCTCCACAGGGTGCCCAGAGACCCCTGCAAGGCAGAGATCCAAGGCAGGAGGTGGCCAGAGGGCATTATATCCCACGGTACCCGGCAAGATGCCAGCACAGAGACTGCGGCTGGATTTTATTTTTATACTTCACCTCCCTGCCCCCTTTGTAGAAATGACATAATTATGGGGATTTAATGTTCCACTGCTAAGTTTCTTCATTTTTCAGGATAATTTCCACTATTTCATCAAGGAATAATTAATTGCATTGTCTTTAATCAGTTGTTTTACAAATCCAGCAGCGCAAGAAATTTTCATAGACAGACAATGCAGGCAGCTGCTCTTCCCTTCTGGGCGCATTAATGAAGTGAAAGAGCTCAAGCTGGAAAAAAATCGGCTGGCAAAAAAAGAAATCTATTGACATAGAGATTGAAAAGATCACAGTGTAATCCCTTAATGTGTGCGATAGGGAGGGAGAGGGGAGAGATGGAGCCCAGGTGTGAGGGCAGGAGGATGTGGGCTGTCGGTGGAACTCAGGGCTTCTTACCCAGGTCAGGGACATCTGACACAGACTTTTACATGTGGGTGCACGAGGGTGTCTGCCCACATGAACATGTTTGTGCATAATAAGTGTCCATGCATGTGAGGGTATATGTGTGCAAATACACAAGTGTTAATCAAAGGGCCAAAAAAATTTGGTTTCTAAAAGGCACCTGAAAACAGACCCAAAGCCTTCCCATCCCAGCAGCAGATGTGATGGAGTCACAGCATTGATGGGGTCAGCACTCCAGCCTGACCTTCCTCCTCTCTGAGCCCCTTTCCTCCCCATGTTTCCCAGTCAGAGTTACCCCCCCAGTGCACCGAGCCCCATGGAGATTGGGGGATGCTATCACATTGAACCCCAAAGCGATCCCCGAAGGTCCATGCTCCAGCATCTCTGGGGTCCCATCTCTGCTCCACTGCCTTGGGGTGCACAGCACCACCTCTGTACCTTCTGCCCACTCTTGCACAGTGCCAGGCACACCATACTGTGCTCTGATGTGGGGCTGGAGTTGTGAAAAATAAAAGGCAGCAAAGAGGAGAAGCAAATGGATGATCAGACATCCCAGATCCCTGAGTCTTTCCTTGCTCCAGCTCAGTGCAAGGCTCAGCTACACCTTGTGAGTGTGGGAGGGAGGGAGAACTGATAGTTTCTGTGGACCCCTCCCCAGTCTAGTCAGGCTTCATTTTCTACCTCATGCACTGTGATTGACCTTCTCCATCCCTTTGCACCATGTGAGGGATGGTGGACAATACAAGGCAGTTGCACACTAGTGAGGTCTGGGCATGGCCTGATGCTGCAGGGCTTGGGTGGATGTTCGTTCAGCCTCCCCATCCTCCAGGAGGGCCCGTTCCAGGACCCAGCACTTTAGCCTGGCCTCTGAGCTAATGGGCTCCCTGCAAACTGCAGCTGTGAATTTGTCATTCTCAGGGCTGGAGAGATGACAGCCCAGCTCCTTTCACAAGCGCCAGGACATCGCCCAGCCCTGACACCTCCTTGTGTCCCAGGCACGGCTGAGGTCTGGCTAAGACCCACATGCCTGGGGGGATCTGAACACTGTTCCCCTTGCTGGGCTCTGGGTATGCCCTTTATTATTATATACACGTCAAGTTATATAATAAAATATAATTTTTATATTTATAATTTATATTTTATTTTTATTTTATATTATATAATTTATATAAATTATATATATATTATTATATATCCATTATTCTAGTTCTTGCACAGCACTTTCAATCACTAAATCTGACCATATTTTACAAAGGAGGTCATAACTTCTACCCCAAAAGACTGAGAGGCTCTGCACAGCATGCTCAATATTTTTGGCACAACTACAAGTGTGGTGATAATTCAAGGTGCTCTGGTCAACCACAGCCCTGCAGGTGCCAAATAACCTTCTTCTAGCTCAATTCAATTCAGATGAAGGGCCAGGCCAAAGCCAGGAGGTCAGCAAGGGAAGGAAAGGCTTTCTCTCAGCCCTGCTTTGATTTCAGCTGGAAAGCAAATCTCTGGACAGACCCAGCCAGATGCCAGGGGAAGGGGCAGCCCCAGGAGTGACTGAGGAGCAGAGCTGAGGATGTGCAGCAGCAGCATTTCCCACTGAGATGGGACAAGCCACTCTCCTGCATCCAGCTCCACGCATTGATGGGCCTGAGTTTTGTTTTCCACTAAGACGCCCTAAATCCTTGGGAAGATTTTTCTGTCTGGAGATGCTTTCCCGTCCTGAAAGAACTCTGACACCAGATGAGGATATAGCTGCTGCAGCCCTTACCATGCCCTGGCCAGCTGGGTGCTGGACCATCTTGGCCCAGCTGAGAGATGAAAGGACATACCCTGAAGAAACCTCTGGACCCAACGATCCCTCTGGGGCTGACCTGTAATCACAAGGAATCACAGATACTTACCTGTACAAGAGAGAAGGGGACAGAGATGCAAGAGCAGTGCATGTTGTGGTTTTCAGATGGTTTTAAGCATATCTGTTTCTGTGTACATGAGGGAAAGGGATCAGGGTTGCTGTGGTTTTCCCTTGGTATCTGTTGCAATCAGGTATCTGAAGGTTTTCCCTAGAGGCCTCAGCGTTAGGAGCGAGGCCCCTGTTCCTACAAGGAAGGTCATTGTCAGGCACGGGTAGAGACACATGTCTATGCGAGCAGGGTCTGGGGGCATCTCTCCTCCACAACCAGAGACAAGCAGCTGCACCGGAGATAAGAAGAAGATAAGGACCCCCCTTCTGTCCCTCCTGCCCTTGCTCAGGTGGGGAAGGAATAAGCAAGGGTTTTAATCCTGCTTATCTGAGAAGACTGGGAGAAGCTGGCTTGCTTTTCACCAGCCCCGTGGCCGCAGTGCCTGGCAGAGATGAGAGCAGCCCAGCAGAGAAGAGGATAGCATCTGTCCTAATTTGGAAGCAGCGAGTGTTGATAAGGGAGAGCTGGTGATGGGAGGAGGTGCTGAGGATGCAAGGGAGAGGGGAGGGAAGCTGTGAGGATGAGGACACCCCAGGCTTTCTCCAGCTGAGCTCTGTAATACCTTGTGCTGCTGCAAATGGGCAAACTGGACTGTCTGTGAGAGGATGGGAAGGTGGGGACACATGCATTGATGCCACCACTCTGAGCAAGGAGCCTGGACAGGCAGAGCTGACCACGGCGTCACAGCAAGGAGGGATCCGCAGGCACCGGGGCTTCACCTTGGGTGGGTTTGCCTGTGCCACATCGACATTTATGCCACGCTGGCTTCCTGGCACAAAAGTTGCATCCAGACGTGCCCAGGAGGACTTAATTTCTAATTCGCCTTCATGAATATTCACAGTAAGTACCAGTGAGTTCTCCAACCCAGCCCTGGCAGCAGAGCCATGTGATTTAACATGACTGATTACCATGTGGCCAGCACAGCTCAAAGAGCCCACACTAAATACCCACAGGATCCAGAGAGTTAAATTATTTGAAGGAAAATATAACTCTCACATAATTTTCTGTAACGATCACTACAATCGCAAGCAGCTTGCAAATATTCTGTGCATGAAAAGAAGCTGATTTTCTCTGGGGAACCTCCTGCTCTACTCTTGGAATCAGCCTCCTAAAGCAACACCTTCAACAGGTCTCCGTATTAGAAGTCTGTTCTTTGTTATTAAACTGCTTTATACAGTTATCACCCCAAACTCCTCTGCAGCGTAAACATATCATTCCTGGGAGAAGCTGTCAGTGGAGTGCCAAACTACAGCATGCAATTAAAGCCCTAAACAATACAACACAATAAATCACTGGCGCTATGGCCGGTCAGTGTCGCCAAGCATGGAGTAAGGATCTTAATTACATTTAGACCAAACAAGTATTAGATTATTTATGGGATACTGTAAGTGCTTGACAATGGGTAGAAAGTCATTCCACAAGCATCCCTGGGCATTTCAGCGTCCGGATGAAGAGGTAGAGAAAGAGAGGGAGAGAAGTAGAGCCAATATCCATCACGGAGCAGCATTGGAAGGGAAAGAGCTGCTGCTTTAAATAAGGCCCAATTGCATCATCAATTTAAAAGCAATAGCAGCAGCATCTGAAGAAAGCAGCCACTGCCACAGGTGGCCAAGCAGCTGGAGAGCTGCCAGCACCCACAGGAGCCACCAGGATCCCTGGCACTTTGTCACGCAACGGCACGTTTTTAACCCTTCCACACCAGAGCCCCCTGCTATGCAATACCCAGGGCTGCGAAAAGCCTTGCTGCAGCTGGGGGCTCTACAGGAGCCAGGAGGGGGGCTGCTGGGGGCTGTGTGGGGCAAGGCAGGCTAGGACCCCTTTGCATACATTTCACAGCATGTCCTGCAGCTCACAGCTGGATTTTAGCATGTTCCAGATGCAGCCAGAACTCAGAGGATGTCAGATGGCTGGGAAACCAGAGGGTTCACCGGGGCTGTATGAATCTGCCTCCAGCCATGGACTATCTCAGGGCTCATGGGTCCTTCAGAACCATTTTGTGTTTAAGGCCTGGTTTAGTGCATCTCTTCTGTCCAATGACTCTGGAAAGCAGAGACTCTTCTTTGCTCAGCAGCACAATTTCAGAAGGACTTGTGCTTGCTCCCAGCCCATTAAGGCACATGAGTCTTTCTGGAAAAGCTGTTTGCTCACAGGAGCTTCCTCCAGGGAAAGATCCTGAGACATGAGTGGGTCTGCCCCACTGCCCTGAGCTGAAACAGCCCTCCCTAGTGCTGTTAAAGGGTCAATATAGTGCTTATTGCTGTACTACAGACCTGCATCCACAGCCTCTCCGGTGGGGTTGGGATGTGCCTGTCTGTGTTGGCACATCCCATGCTACACGACTGGACTCACAACATGCCTGACCCCGACATGTGACATGATGCCACCAGGCTTGTGTTCTGTGCATGCCCAAGTATATCAGGGAAGGAATGGATCAGAGCTTCAGAGGACAATCTGAGGAGAGACAATTCATCCAGACCAGAGCGTGCTGCTGAGAGCCCTGCGGCACTCGGGCCACTGGCTGTGACGTGAACATCATGAAACATGGCTCCTGCTCCCATTCAGAAGGGTGTTGCCTCGAACCCCCTACAGCAAACCTCAGGGAGTGACTCAACCAGCAACTGCCCACAGCCCAGCCCCGGCTGCAGTTATGGTCCCCAGACACTGTCTAGTCGATTCCCCCCACGGGCTTGTCTGTTGCCCCACTACACAGTGCCGCGGTGCCACGTGCTCAGCCCTGGCAGCCGGGGGTGGTGGCAGAACAGGGGCTGGCTGTCAGAGAGACATCCCTTTGGGGTCTGAATCCTTCCTCCACCATCGTGCACAGCCTGGGGCAGGTCAGCAGGTCAGGTTCATCTGACCGTACTCAGACATCTGCCCCAGCAGTCCATGTCTAGACAGCCCTCAGTCTACGAAGGGACGGCTGGTGGGGTGCCCTTCAGCCCATGGCTCTCCAAAGTAGGTCAAATCAGCCTGTTCTACCAGCAACTATTTATTGCTACTGACCCTTGGGCATGGGACATCTAGTTCCAGCTGAGCTGACTGAAATCAGCCAAGGTGATCACACCCTACATCACCAAGGTGTTTTTCCTCTTTCTGCCTGCAATTATTTGATACCCTGTCCATTCCCTCCATGTCTGAGGGCTCAGGGTTTCCCCAGCGCCTCACAAAGTGGCTGTGAGCTCAGAAGCAGCAGCAGACAACAAATTTCTGTTTCTTTTAGGCAGGAGCTGAGGTTCTGGCCCAGCATTTCAGACCAAGGGTGTCATGGGCAGTGCCATCTGTGCCTGCAGAACTGAGGACCATATGCATCAGGCATAGGTCACATTGCCCACAAAACAGGTACGAGGGACAAGTCCCAGATGTGTCCATTCCTAGTGTTGCTCTTTTGACCCAGGTGAAACAAATTTCCTCCTTCTGCTCTTCCATGAAGTCCTGGGTGTGGAGCCAGCATTGCGGGGCAGTCTCATTCTAGCACCTATGAAGGAGGGAGCATCTGCAGAAGTGAGGCAGGACCATTCCCCGGGTCTGGGAAAAGCCATGAGCAAAGCAAGTGTGCCGGGTGTCAAAGGTGTGCGGCGGGGACAACACAAATCCCTAATCACAGGGCAGATGGATTGATCAAGCTGACAAGCCCAGCTGATCTCAGGAGCTGGTCTGAGGCCATGCCAAGCCACAGCTCCTGATTGATGTCAAGGTCATGAGAAGGCACAAGGAGGGGGAGGAACAGGAGTCCACTCACTGCTGGCAATTATTCACCAGCTCTGGACCACGAGCAGCCACCACGTTCCCTGTCTTGATCAGTCCATTCCCACGACCACCTGAGGCTGGGGGATGCCCCGGATGAGCCTTGCCTGCACTCTGGACCCTTCTCCCATGGTGCAAACCACTTTGAGGAATTGGGAGTTAATATTCTTCCCCCCCCACCTTCTCTTTTTTTTTTTTTTTTATTGCCCCCCCTCCCTTCTGTCTCAGCAGCCGACAGGCAGTAAAAGACCCTTTGCAGTTGTCAAGGCAACGCCGTATCACGAAGACGGTGAAGTGGCAGCAGCCAAGGGCTCTGCTCTCAATCTCTGCCGCTTCCCCCGCGAGGCTGCGGTGCCGCTGCCTGCGATGCTGCTCGGCGCAGGTGAGAGCCACCCCACGGGAAAGCACTGGTTGGGCAGCAGAGGAGCTCCCCCCCAGCATGCCTGGCCCTGGCCCCCCAACCTGCACCAAAGGCATCCACTTTTCTCCTCTAATGAGCCCTCCATGAGCCTTCTCCCAGTGGAGACAGTCCTTGAGGTGCAATGGGAGGGCTGTTAGCATCCCAAAAAAATGCTACAAAAACTCACCAGGACCACAGCAAGCCCTGTGGTCCCCATGCTGGGAAGCTGCCATGCAAAGACGAGCAGCTCTTCAGGCGCCCTGGAAAGGACCCTTTCCCTACAGCTCACCCCCTTCCCAGCCTGCAGAGCGATTACAGCAGGGATCCTGTGGTTTGTCCTTGTGTGGGCATTTTTTCCAGGGAGAGATGGAAAAAATCTTGACACTACAGGCAAGAACACCCCTCTTTTTGGGAAACCACCAGCATCTTCTGAGCATGGTGAAGCAGGTGTATGAAACTTTACAGGCTGTCTCCTACAGTTCAGGATCCCCAAAGACTGAGACAAAATCTGAAGACAACGAGAGTTGGAAGGAGGTAGCTGGAAATGTTGGATGCCTCTGGAGATAAGCAAGGGGAGGAGAGACATCCCCTTGACAGAGAGATATAGATGGGCTGATGCCCGTGGCTCTACAGTACAAGCCTGGTGCAGGGTTCCCCACATACTAGCCTTCCAGATCATTCATCCTTCCCACCAGCTCTCAGGCTCTGGTCTGAACTGTGCGTGCCTGGCCCCAGCACATCCTGCACTACCTTGGCTCGGCTGTTCCAGCAGGGGCAGCCAGAGGCATCTCTGCACCAGCTGTGAGCTGAGGCCATCTCCGTGCTGGGGAGCACCAGGCAGAACCGTGCTCCCTCCCCAGCTGGCACGGGCAGCCACAGCGCCCGCGTGGCACGTCAACAGCCAGAAGGGAGGTGACACATACTCACCATGGCTGCCAGCATGGTCCCTTCCAGCAGAGCCACACACCCCTTGGGTGCTCATAGTCACATCCGAGCTTGTCCCTCTGCCTCTCCCCAAAGCAGGGTGAGCAGCCCCCATTCCAATTCCTTGTGCACAGGGATGAAGCTCTGGAGGTGAACATGGAGCAACACCTGTACCTGCAGCAGGTCCAAAGCCACCATCTGGCTGGGCTCTTGGTGACATCTTTGCCAAGCCCCAGAGCAGCTGCAGTGATGTGGGAGCCCTGGGAGCTCCATTTAATCCTGCAGTTGACACCTCTGATGGTAAGGGTTGGTTCCTGATGGTCTGAGAGCTGAATCCATGCTCAGGTCCCTGCCAGATCTCTGCTCAGCCTGGGGTGCTGTGGAGCCAGCCATCCGCTGTGAAAAGAGGTGGTGGTAGGTCATTCCCATGGGAGCAGGGGTTTTGGAGCAGGAGCCCACGGAGATGGGTTGGGGCCATGAGCCCTTGTCTGAGGCCAGGTGCCCAGCACACCCATCTGCCTGGTCCCTGCATCATCCCTTCTGACTGGCATGTTTCCCAGCAGCCCAAGAGAAAGATGCTAAAACACGACCCATGAACCCCTCAGCCAGGGCGCTAACAGTGCTCAGCGGAGGGGCTGCAGGAGCAGATGCTCATCCTCCATACATTTGGCATTTTCTGTTGCTCTTGACTCCAGGGAAATGATTGCTCTGCTCAGAGGGATCTATAAATAGACGTTGCCCACTAACCTCCTCTCCCAGGAGGCCAGCGACGTGGCAGGAACACAGTGATTGCTGCCAGAGCTGACGCCCCAGCCTCCGCCTGGGTCAGTGCTATCTGCCAGGCTCCCCGGAACTGCCCAGCCTTCCTCTGCCTGGGAGGAGATACAGAGACCAAGGAAATCATTCTCTGGTGGTAGGCAGTGTCTAGGATGGCTTTAGAGAAGGGAGGATGAGACACGGCATCTCTTTGTGATGATCAGGCATTGCCCTTGGTGTCTTGGGTGAAGTCATCATCGTGGTGCTCCCCCCCCTGCAAGCTACAGGAGCGCTTTGCCCTGCCTGGGCTGGGGGCATCCCTGTGCCAACAGGCAGGCAGCGGGCAAACACTAAGGACCCCCCTACTTTTGTCCTCATAAGGTCCTGGCAGAGCTGTCCCCACCGGGCTGAGTCCTCTTTAGGCAGCTATCTGCTGTGGGCCCTCTTCGCTGGGAGCAGAGCACCTGTCAAGGACAGGCATGGATGTCCCCACACAAGGACAGGAGAAGCAAAGAACAAGTTGCCCAGAGAAGCTGTGGCTGCCCTATCCCTGGAGGGGTTCAAG
>BJBW01010442.1:24624-37865 GCA_004320125.1 Scolopax mira | reverse complement strand
TCTCTAGGAGAACTGGTTCTTGTTGTCAGCACTGAATCTCAATGGAAATTCATTCTCCAGCAAAATGTCCTTACGGTGTAATCTTCCCCGTGTCACTCAGCACCGCGAAGCCTCTGAAACCCTGGTTTACAAACAGTCATTTCTCCGGCCAGGAACAGACATGCTACCAAGGGATGACCCTGACCCGCTGTACATCATGAAGAGAGGACAGCCAAAAGTGCTGCTGTGATGCTGAGCTTTGTACAGTACAAATCTTGTCTGGGGATACTTAGGCCCCCGCCAAAAAAAGAAAAAAAGAAAAAAAGAAAAAAAAAAAAAGAAAAAAAAAGAAGATTAATTCCTCTTCTGGCCAATTTATCCTGCTGCATCCACCCAGCTCTAGTGAGATCTCACTGGAGGCATCAGGGTGGGGAAGCAGAAACAAGAGGGAGTGAAATCTGTTCTTCTGGAAGCAATAAATGCCTTCTGCCTTTTACAGGCAGTTCCTGACCTCGCTTCAGCTGATGGGCAAGTTTATAATCTTGTATTTTAGCTAAATGGAAGAGGCAATTACTCTTCCTTTTGGATTGAAGTGGCTTTAAGAACAGAAATGTTAAATGAGGGAAAGAGCCCAAGAAAAGTTGACCCAGGAGGAAAATAAGGTCTCCTAGGAGAACAACCAGAGTTTGAAGAGAAGGCAACTGTAGAGCAAAGGGAGCGGAGGCACAGGAGCGATGCTGGCTTTAGCAGGAGGACCAAAGGCAGCAGGACTTGGTGGCCAAGCAGCCACAGGCTCTGCCAGTAGGGGAATTGGCCGCTGTCATCTGTGCCACCCACATTTAGTGGAGAGGGCCCCCATTTCTAACCCACGTGACAATAAGGGGGCTCTGCCAGAGAAATCCCTGCTCCTTCGTCGCTAAGAGCAGGCTACTATGGCCTCAGGGTTTGCACATCACTCAGACTGAAGTGATAACTATAGAGAAAAAAACACTGACGCATTTCAGCTTCTCTGCCCTGGTGAGTTGGAGCCCTCCCCTCTCCCCTGCATGCAGGATCTTGGCTGCCAGCTGCTCTCCAGCCTTCAACCCAGAGGAAGGACATTCACCGCAGCAAGCAGTCAGGAAGAGGACAGGGAGGGGGCTCTGAGCTCATCTGGACAGGACCTGGGCAGAGCTTGGGGATCAGGGCCTTACGAGCCCTGGAGCAGGGCAAATCTGAGCACATGTTCCCATGCACATGAGCTCTCACATCCTCTCCACACACATTCCCACCCATCAACAGAGATGCAGAAAGAGGCTGGGAGTTCCAGCCCTGTGCACGGACACCCCTGTGATTTGCTCAGCTTTTTCCACTCTCTAACCCCCCCACATTTGCCCCCATGCTATACCCTCATCTGCCTGGCTCAGTGATGTGGGGATGGCCCTGCTGTCCTTCCCCAGAGCAACACTTCAGCATGGTTTGTCTCTGTGCTTTGCTCTTTCCTCCCCGAGGACCAAATCAACCCCAAGGATCTTTTTCTCTCCTTTTCTTTGCATGAGCTGCCTGTGCTCCCGATCCGTGGTTTCTGCAGCAGTGCTACCCTCTGCAATCGTCTCCCCGGGAGAGAGACATGGCCACAGGGTGAAGATGCAGGAGCACCAGGGACTCGAGGCTGCACATTATTAACATTTCCTGAAATATAGGCAAACCTGGTGAGGCATTTGCTTGCTCTGAAGCCTCTCCACATGACTCTGGCCAAGATCTCTGCACCTGGGTAAAGATCCTCTGGCTTCATACAACCGCATCACACGGACATGCCTATGCTTACATGTACAGGAGACACAGGTCAATGTGGACATGCAAACACACACGTGCATGACCAATCACGCACACACGCACACCTTCCTGGGAAGACACGAGAGTAGAAAACCAGATGGGAAATGTTTTAGGATCCCATCCCCTCTGTGCATCCCCTTCACCAGGCAGAAGCAGTGCCTGGAGCTGCCCCCTGCATCTGAAAGGAGAACGGATGGGGGGTTAAGGGAAAGGCTGAATTCCCATCTCTGCTGCAGCACCCGCAGCTGTGCAAATGTGGCACACCACAGGCAGAGACAGGAGAACCAACTGCAGCCTCTCGTAAGTGGGTATCACCCGCTGAGGAGTACCTGTCCATTCTCCTGTGGGCACAGACAGACTGACGTCCTGCCGACCCTGCTGCCGCCTGCTCTCACTCCCTCAGCCAGACTTGGTGCTGCTCTTGTCAGGGCTGGGCACAGACTCGTCCCTTCTGAGGCTGCCTGGAAGAGACTTTTCTTCTACAGAAAGCTTCAAGCAAGTATATGACACTTGAATTGGGATCTTTGGGCAGTAAAAAGGTTTGGAGAAATACATTCCCAATAAGCATTTTGACTGAAATTGAGCTCTTCCCCTGCAGCAATTTGATTTTTGTCATAATTAAATTTTTCGACAGAGAAAACAAGTGTTTGAGTGACTTGAGAATTGCAACTCGGGCAGCCAGATCCTGCAGGTGTGAGCAAAGGCTCTGGGCACGACACCACTGCCTGCACCAGAGCGGTCCGGCAAGAAGGAGTGCGGGGCACAGATTTATTGCCAGCCAGCCCCCCATTTCTGGGACTGCAGGTAAGAACAAGGGCAGGAATGACCCCAGCTCCCCCCAGGCACTGTCACTGCCTGTGTCCCTGCATGCCCTGACGTGCTGCGTGGTGGGAGGCTGTGCCCAGAGCCATGGCCCTTGCAGAGAGCTGAGTCCTGCTCTCCATACAGCCTCTGCCAAAGCTGCACATCTGCCTGAGCCCGGCCTCCACCTCTCATCTCTAGAGCTGATAATATCACTCCTGCAGTTCATGGAGCTCACTGAGCCCGCGCGATGCTGGAGCTGGAACACCTGGGCTCCTTACCAAAATCTCCTGGTACCTGTAATTGCTCTACATCAAAAGCTGCTGGCATGGAAATGGGTGGCGTTTCTCTTAGGGCCACGCTGACTGAAGGCAGTCCAGCTCTTTCCCAGGCCATGTGTTTTCCAAACAGCCTGCTGTCCCTTCATTTGGTTTCTCTCTCCTCCCAACGGCAGCAGCTCCTTCCCCTTCTGCAGCTGGGGCTCTGTCAGGCTGTGCCGAGATGGGGCACGTGGCCTTGGTGCCCCAGGAGGGATGTCGGGGGTCTGCTGCTTTGCTCTTGCCTGGTCCTGGGGAAAGCAGCCGCATGCGATGCCGGGGCTTGCTGGTAGCTCGGAGGCCTGATGGTAATAAATGAGTCAGGAGCACATCTGCACGCAGCGGAGACGCTCCCTGCCAAGTCGCTGCACTGCAGGACCACTCTCATCTGTCTCTCTTTAACAGGAACAAATGGAAATGAGCGAATCAATTAACACAGCACATTAGCAAAATGTCAGAGCCTCCCAATCGCACTTAACCCTTCCCTCTGCCAGCCCATGCCAGCAGCCCAGCACGGCGTGAATCAGCAGCGGGGACTGTCCCGGCCAGCTCCTGGGCTGCAGCCAGTGGGACCTCTCCAGACCCACCCAGGCAGCAGAGAATGGAGTTGAGATGTCAGCAGGGACCACCTCACCTGGGGATGACAGGGATATGGGAAGCTGCTGGTGCTGGGGAGAATGGCTCGCTGCCATGTGGACTGCAGCACAGACAGCTTGCATCTCCCACGGACCCCTTCACAGCTACAGAGAGACATCTCGGAGCAGGTTCCCTCCAGACCAGGGCCAGGAGAGGGAGATGTCTGGGTGCCAGCTTCTTTCTTTTCCCCCAGGCTCATCCTTGCCTGGAGAAACCCTGGCAAGGGCATGATGTGGCCAAGGCATCCTGCATGTGCTGAAGCCTGTGCAAAGGGAGAATGACACTGAGCAGGGCTAAGTCAGGGAAGATAACCAGCACAGGGTTGGACTTTCCTGCTGTGGGATGTATTGCAGCTCTGATCCCCCTCACCAGCATGGGACAAGGGCTTACAGGCTCCCAAGATGGGTTGTTCCTGCGCAGGAAGGCTCACACGTGTGTGAGCAACAGGAGCACCAAGCCCTCTCTCCTCTTCTTTGCCACTAAGTGTCACAGGCAACAGGAGAGCTGTACTAAGACGTAATAAACTCTCATCAACTAATTAATAATTAGAGACACTTGTGCCTGAAAGCCTGGATCCATTGGTGGGATGATGCACCTCAGGTCTCCTGCCAGGCACAAGCATCATGGTCTCCAAAGCATGCTGGACCTGAGGCCTGACATATGCCCAGGGGTGCCAGTGGTCCCAGTCTGCAGGACACTGAGGGCTTCTATGTCCCAGACTCAGGCGCAGTGGACAAGGAATGTCTCCCTGACTTATCCCAGCACTTCTTTAAGTGCAAACCTGGATGTCCATGGTCAGGACGTGAGCAGGGTCTCATTTCACCCAGAGTAAACAAGGCATGGCCATGTGGTTGGCTGAAGTCCTCACACCAGGTGGGAAGAGCAGCCAGAAGTTCAAGCTATTCCCTCCTTCCTGTGGAGTGGAAGCAAGGCTCTGAATTCCCAAACTGGGTTGAAATGGTTGTTCCCTGCATGATGGCCCTACAGAGCTCCGCAAACAGGTGGCCTGACAGGAGTGGTTGTGCTCGGCATCCACATTCACATTTGTGAGACTGAAATTTTCTTAATAAAAGTCTTGGGGGGAGGGTGTGGAATCAGAAGAAAACTTTGAGCATCAGTAAGAGAAAAACACAGATGTTGTCAGCAGCAGCTGGTTCTTCGATGGGCGTCTCTGAGCACAGCCCTGCTGTCACCCCATTTCCCCGGTGAAGGCACTGACGCACTCACACACCAATGTGTGTGCACAGACCCCGCGCTGCCAAGCAGCTCATCACCCACCTCTGTGCACACGCATGGATGGACATGGTGCTCTTGAAAAAATGCTGCCAAGGGCTGCACCTCCCGTCCTCCAAAATAGAGATGGAAACTTTCCGAGAGCCACTTAGAAACACTGGAAAAAAATGCTGTAGACAACCCAGGGTTCAGTGCACTTGAAGGAGGAGAGAGCAGAGCTGTCTTTGGATAAGAGAGAGATGTCATCTCACACTCCCAGGGATGCCAGCGATGGCAGGGTGCTCCTGGAGGGAGGTGGGGATTTGGGGAAGAGCCTCTGCAACCCAGGGTCTGCTTGGCTGGGTCTGCCCATCCTCTCCTGCCTGGAAAACCAAGGCATAGCTGTGAGAAGCCCCAAGAAGCCAACACAGGGGCTCTGAATCACTGGGACATCTCCACAGCTCTTCACCACCCACCAGCCATCACCCACCTCTGCCCAGCCTGATGGCCAAGGGTCACACGTGAGGACCTGCCACCTCTCTGTCCCACAGACACAGGTGTGGAGCTGGTTGCAGACAGAGCTGGATCAAACCAGGTCCTTTCAGGTTTCTTTTGCCTGCTTTTGTTCTTGCTCCAGGGGTAGCCCAAAGGCAGTGCAGGGTGCCTCCCATAGCGCTCCCTTTGAAATGCTCCAAAAGAAAAAGGGCAGGGAGGAGCCCTTCTGAGCAGATGCTGCAGAGCGATCCCGCCAGCCAAATTCCTGCATTGTGGTGCGGGGTGATTACCCGTCATCAATGGCCCCTAATCCACCGCCATCGATTCCCCCCAGAGCGCCCCGCTCTGCGCTCCCCCCTGCATACAAATCCCACCCGCAGAACAGGGAGGGATTGTCAAGGCATCACCTCAATTATGCAATGTGTCCCTGATAGCTCAGAGGACTTTGTGTCCAAGGCTCCCCAGGCCCCGGAGACCATGGGGTGTGAGAACTGCAATGGGAAGCTGGGGGCACCGAAACAATCACTGCCATGAATTAATAATGTTCTGCGTGTCTATGGGCTCTTCCAGCTGGAGATTTCAAAGCACTTTGCAGGCACTAATGAGGAGGATCCAGGTGGACACAGCCCTGGAAGGAGATGTCCAAGCTCAGAGTCCTGCGAGGCAATGATGCTCCGGGGATGCTGCGGGCCTCTCCCTGGTCCCTCCCAGTTCTGGGACGCTCTGGAACAACTGTGCATAACTTGGTGGCGGAATCTGTAATTTATGCCTGCGCACCCCGTTTCAGCCCCGTCATGCTCCTCTGCAGGGGCTGTCAGGGCTCAGGGCCGATCCGCATCAACGCCGTGGTTAATGGGCATGGCGGGGGCCCGGCTGCGCTGACTGACGCGTCAGACATCAGAGCTGTGTGAGACCTGGCAGCACCATCACCCAGCTGCATGCCAGCCCTCCCCCCAGCCCTGGCCTGGGAAGATGTTCCCTCCTCCTTCCCCTGTAATTCCTGGGCATACAGGAGCAGTGTTGGGCATGGGAATGGTCCAGGCTGACCAAGCCCTGAGTGGTCCCTCCCTTCACCCTGTATGCAGGGTCTCCAGAGAGCCCAAGGGGCATCTGAGTCTACCTGAGACCAGAGACAAGACACTGTCCTCTCTGCATGTTGCCTTTGGCTCCAGCCTTGCCCACCTTTCAGCTACCCAGGCCATGCAAACAAGGAGAGCTTGGGCTCCAGACAGCCTTCTTCTGGGTTTTAACCTAGAGCCACTGCTGCAGTCTGCAGCTGACCATCCTCTCCCAGTGAGCATGGAATATGTCCAGAGATGCCCACAATCCTCTGACACCTTTGGATGAGGAGAAAAAACACAACAGCCCTTGCAGAGGAGCATGTCTGCCTGCCCTGCCTGCACTTTACATCTCTACATGCAGAGAGAGAAGAGGGGGCAAACTAAAGGCAAGAGACAAGATGGGGCTAAGAGCATCTATCCTGGGTACCCATGATGGACTGGCTGCTGTCTCCAGCTTGCTGATGTAGGGCACCTGACCCATAGCTGTGACAAAAAGAGGGTTGCTTGACAAATTGAATCCTTGACCAAGGACATAGGGCTGCCCTCTTCATCCAGTGTCATCTGTTCACACAGTGTGCCAGCCCCAACCCAGCAGGAGATGTTGGAAGATGTTATGATCTCCCTCCACATTGAATTCCCCCCTCTGCTCTCCCAGTTAGGAAGTGGTGTTGGCAGTGCTAGTGCCCAGGGAGGTGTAGGTGTGGGATGCAGGATGTCACACCTGGGTCTCCAAGGCTCCAGCATAGTGGTCTCCTGGCTCCTCACCCTGGGTCCCTGGGCTGGGACTATCACACTCTGACAACCCTTCAATGGGAGTATCTTCCAGGTCACTGGAGCCTCTTTCCCAAGGAACAACAAGGACTTCCTCATTCACCAGCCCCACCACAAGCTGCAACTGCTGATGGCTGGCATGTGGCTCCATTCACTCACAATAGCATTTTTTTAATATAAATATATATGTGTGTATCACAATCCTGCTTGCAATCTTTCCAAGGCCAAGGGAGGGTTAAGGAGTGCAGTATCTGGATAGTCCTTGCACTCTGGGCATTCTCCTGCCAAGGCTGGGGCTGGGCAGTTTCCTGCTAAGCAGCCAGGCCCCATGTATATTTGTCCACCCACCATGCCCTGTCCATCCATGCCCAACCTCTGCAGCACTGCAAGGCAGCAGCATCCATTGCAGAGGTGTAAATACAGCCCCACAGGGACCTGTGCTCTGCAAGAGATTATGCACAACATTTTTTATTTTTTATAAAAATAAAGAACATGTTAAAATTCTTATTTCCAAGCATGTTCACAATCCTTGACTAATCTGTTTCACTACTCATGTTTTTAATCTATCTATCTATCTATCTATCTTTTTAGCCTTCCCCCCTCTTTCCAGCACTTCGCCCTACCTCTCTCCACTAAGATTTTTCCCCATATCCAGTACGTCTGTATGTAGCCATCTGTTTCTGTCTGTCTCTCTAGCCATCTGGGTGTCTGCCTACAGTGTTTGCTGTGTCTCTAAAGCATATACAGGCTGCATGTATAGATCTATCAATTGGAGGTCTACTTGCCAGTCTCTCTAAGCTGCGTTCTGTGGGCTTCATTAACATGCAAATTAGCAAGATCTGACTGGCTCACTTAGCTGCTACTTCTCTTAGACAGCCATGCAACAATGCAAATACTAATGAGGCTCTGGAAATGGCACTTGCTCTATTGCTAAGCAAGCATGCACACAGAGCAGGCTTTGGCAATTTCAGGCATGCCATCCATCCTCACACCTGCTGGAGGACTCAGGACAGAAGGGATGGGTGATGGATGGATGATTAGGGGCACTGATGTGGAAAAAGAGGAAAGAATTCCCACTCTGATGATGATGCCAGCGCTCCCAGCCCCAGGATCCTTGGCTCCAAGATGCCTTTGTCCTTATTGCTACATGCCACTGCTCTGGACCTCAGCCACCAATGGGATCCCCCTGCTCAGGAGCACATTGGCCCCATCATCCCAGCTGACACAGATCCAGATCCTGCTGTACTGACTTCGCACTGGGTTGTACTTTCAGCTTCTCTTGGGTTTTCAGGCTCTGATGTACCCGGGTTATATATCTCTTCTCCACCCTGTGCTTCCTTTCCCCAGAGAGCAGAGGGGGTCCTGGGAAGTTGTGGCACATCTGTTCTTGCAAACTCCAGCCCCATCTCCCTGCACAGACACAGAAGAGCTCCCAGGCATCTGGGTCCAGCCAGGCTCTGCCACAGGGCTCAGGAGCTGCTCCTGCTTCCTGGTCCCCCAGCTGGGAGCCACACCAACTCCTGGCTCTTCTGCTCTTCTCCCTTCATCCATGTAACGTGAGTCTGGGTCGCCATGGGGGAAGTTTTCTGTTACTCTTCGGCTCTATCACCTCCTCTAATGATAATTCAACCATACACCTCCTTGTAAAACATCTAAAATGATCAAACGCTGTGCAGCAAGATGAAGGCACCTCATCTTAGGAACCTGGTTTCCGTATTCCTTTTTATCCTGGAGATAAAATAAAGAACCATTTGCTCTGGCTGCTGCAGCAGTCTCTTGCCTCTCCTCATCCACGCTTCTACCCACCCCCTTGGGAAGTAACACTGCAGCAAACTCAGACTGCTTTACCCCCCAGTCCTTTTCATCTCAACCCTGACTGCTGTCACAGAAGAAGCACAGACTGGCACTTGCAAGTGCTCACCAGGGCCTGGAGCGATGTCCCCATCTCTCCTCTGACAAGGTGATGTTATTGTGCAGGGTCCTACTGCTGCTTCCTAGTGGAAAAGCCACTGTGCACGTCTTACCTCTCTTGAGGGCAGCACCCCCCTCCCACACCAAAAGGTGTTCACAATCGCACAGGGTGCTGGGAAGAGGGAGGTGGGGTATTTTAGGGAGATGAAGATGAGGTCAGGAGAGATGCTCTGGCACTTGGAGATGAAGCATATATGGTAAGCAGATGGCTAAATGGAGAGGATGACAAACCATAAGCAGGAAGGATGGCTTGCCCTGTCCAGAGAGTACCATGGTCCACAAGAAAAGCCATGTTTTGGTGAGGGAGGGGTGAGGTTCAGTGGGGCTGGAGCTGGCCTTGCTCATCACAGACTCAGCAGCAGCCCAAGGGCTCTTTGGTAACTCCATGTTGTGGTTTCTCAGGCTCTCTCCCCCTCCACCTCTTCTCTCTGGAGGTCACATCTGCCTAGGAGATAGGTCTTGTAAGGTGAAATTTTAAATACAGCCCAGGAGGCAGAGTTTCCTCCTGGTTCACAGACAAGTGCCTGAGTTCAGGCAGTGCATTTGTGGTGGAAGAGGGAGACCAGGAGCTGGTACCGTTTGTGTGGGAATTGCATTGGACAGAGATTGGCTTTCTGAGCAGAGCCAGCCCTGCAAATATCTCCACTTCCACTTTTGCAGGTGGGCACAGCTGGTGCACTAACTTCTAGCAGGTGAAGGGCTGTTTTCTGATGGATAGATGATGCCAGTGCAAATGATTCTGGCAATTCTGACTCTTCTGCGACTTGACAAGCCCATCCCATTGCAAATGAAGTTTTCGGACTAGAGTCCACATTCCTTGCTCGGGAAGATTGGCCACACACACAAGTCTGATTGCAAAGACGACTGCCTTTCCAGCCATCTGGGAAGCCCCATGGATCAGGCATAGTTTTTTGAATTGTCTTTTTTGAATCATCATAGTTTTGGAATCATCTCTGTTTGAGGAATTATGTGGGATTTCTTCTCTTGGTAGGAGAGCCCCACCGCAACGCGGGATGATGGGGAGGAGCCATTTCCTTCCCATCACTTGTCTCTGCTACATCCTCAGCTTGGCGGTGCCCAGGGGCTCCACTAGTGCATCCATGGTAGGGAGGGCTCCATCTTCCAGTCCTGGACTCTGTGAACTCACTACTTCTGCCCTGAGAAATGCCATTACTGAGAAGAGGTAGAGACCTGCTGTAGGGGGAATCTGTAGCAGGATAAATTTATCTGATGAAATCACCCTGCTCCGGGGATACTGGCATAATAGCACCCTGTGCTTGACTGCACTCTGTGTTTGCACATCACTGGCCTCAGCAGCTCTCCAGGTCTCTCCCCACCCAAGTGTGGCCTCCAGCACTGACTGGGCTGGTGGCATCACCTCAATCGTGCTCATGGAAGGAGCATCAGTGAAATGTGCCCCATTGCAGATTGTGTAGCAAATACTCCCAAAGTGAGATATTTCCTCGCTGCTCTAACTTTACCCTCCCACCCCAACCCTCTGATGCTCAGCTGTTCCTTGGCTTAGTTATGGTGCCTAACTGCAGCACTCACACACACAGGAGTAGAGCTGGACGGATTCTGCCTTAAGACAAAACATGCAAGAAGCTTGCCAGTCATTTACATGCTGTAAAATAATAACGAAGAAGGGAAAGCAAACGACACCTTCATTTCAGCTACTGTCCATCTTGCACTCCTGATCTCAGACAGTCAGAGATGGGGCAGAATAAAACATCTGCTTAATTTGACCTGTCGGCTCTTCAGGGAGAATTTCTCGCGTCCGCCGATGCGAAGGTCACCTCATTAAGAGGAGCGAGAGCCAAGTCCCCCACCTGGGGGAGGCTGGGTGACTCCAGCCCGCTGAAGGGTGACCTTTTCTCCAGGCACGAGCCGTGCGGGAGGAGATGGGTCCTGGCACGCGTGCTCCCACCCAAATGGCAGTTAGTTTCGCAGACACTTACACGTCCCAAGCACTGGTTTTGAACTTTTCATTCTCACAAGCTTGTCAGATCTTGAAAGCTGTAAGTGCCCTTGGTGTCTCTTACTCGTTGCGGGGACGAGCACGATGCCAGTGTGAAAAAGCTCCTACCCTTGCTCGCAGGGCGTGGGGAGAGCAGATTCAGGGCCGAGATTCCCATCCACAGGAAGGTCTAGGCACCTCTTGGGCCCATTATGGGTGGATCTTTTCTTCTGCAGTGTGTCTTAGAGCTGTATCTCAGCTCCCCAGAGAATAGGCTGGATGTGACCCTGGCACAGCCAATGCACACTCCCCAGCGTAGCCCAGCTTGTGGTGCAGAGCGAAGAAGGGAGCATGAGACTAATGAGATGCCTGCTGGGACACTAGGTGCAAGCCTTCCTCCCACCCCAGCACTATTCCTTGCCTGCGCTGGGTTCCTGCAGCGTGTGAAGCCCCAGCCCCTCCGTGCCCCCATGGGCAGCAGGATGCTGTGAGGCCAGCAGCAGCCTCTGGGCTGTGGGAAAGCAAATGATCCTGGTCTCCCCTGCTGCCTCAGAGGGGATTTTTTTTTTTTTTGCCTTTCACATTATCACCCAGCTGGGGAAGGAGAACATCAACTTTCCTTGCCAGCAAGTGGTGATGGGACTGCTGCCCTCCTCCACCAGACTGGCAGAGCGTGCTGGGCTACACCTCCCTAGAGAGCTGCCCTTCCACCCCTTCCCAGAGCAGGAGGGGAGAGACATGCCCACCTTCTTCCTCCCACTGCCCTCCACAGACCTTTAATTCTTTCTCTTCTGATGTTAATCTTGGAGGTGGTGCACAGGTCAAGTTTAATATGCTATCCGGGGGGAGTTTCATTTAGAGCCAGGGAGAGGGAGACTAGGGATTCAATTAGGGTTTCCCATGTAGTCCAAGAGCATCACCAGCTTCAAAAGGCAGCAGGCTGTGCTCAGAAAATGCCAGGGCAGGTAGTTTCCCACAGACCTGACTTTTATCCACAGCTCAGACATTATCCGCTGCTTCTCTGCCCCACACTCCTGCCCCACAGTACACTCCACTTCCCCCACAGCCACTGTGCTATTGCCCAGGACCCCTCTCAGACACCAGCCCTGACTCTCATGCCTGCCCACTCATGTCTCCTGGCCCACCTGCACCCGCGTGTGCCAGCACCCAACCTTGTGTGCTGGGAGAAGTGCTGGCTGCAATGGCAATGGCATGTCTGACCACTCCTCCCTCTGCCTCAGTTTCCCCATCTGGGGAGTAGAAATCAAAAGGCATAGGGGTGTACTTATGGACTGTTCTTCTACGGATCTGTGAGGGGGTGGAATGCACAGAGACCACATTAGTACAGGTACCTGTCTGAAGCCTTTGTTAGGGGTATCAGGGGGGTGCTGATGGCCCCAGGCAGCCAGGTGCCCCCATGCAGATTGAAAGACCTTATCCCCATTCACTGCTCGGGCATGTGGAGGCAGCGCTGCCTGTAATGCAAAAGGACAGGCAGTAAAAGACTGTGATGGGGATCATAAATATCCATTAAACCAGCTTTTAATCTATCCTGCTAACAACAGGGATGCTAGGGAGCGAGAGACAGGAGCCTGGCAGGCTGTGTGTGGGGAGCAGGTGGCAAGCAGACAGCGGGCACCCCGACATCCCGCCCCAGGCTCCTGCTTCCCAGAGAGGGGATGAGCCAGCTCTGTGGAACAGGGAGCCAGGGGCAGCACCCAGGGATGGGAGGGCACACTGCCACCCCGCCTCCTCCAGGGAAAGAGCTTCATCCTGGCACACAGCCCTGGGCACCGGTTGCACAAGACCTGGCGTGACACCAATTTGTCAGGGGGACGCGCAGCCTGTGCCCAGATCAGAAGGTGAAGCCACAGCCCCTCTTCCACCAGCCTTGCTGCAGCAAAGGAGAAAGTAGGTCAAGCCTCCCCTCAGTGCTGGGAAGCAGAGACGTGTCCTACCCCTTGGAGCCTGGTGGTTCACAGAGGGAAAAACCTGGCTCCTCTCCATCGCTCCCCAAACAAAACCCCTCAAGGAAACCCTGTCTGTGTGCTGCCACTCATCCCTGCTACATGGACCTGGCCCTTGCATCCAGCTTGTCCTGCTTTCAATGGGCAAAAGACTCTTCCTGGAGCTCCTCTGGGTAGGAAGGGCATCCTCTTTTCTTATTCCTATTGGAGAGTGTCTCTCCACTTTGTGTACAATGTCTTCACCCTCCTCCCTGCCAGC
>BJBW01010442.1:2904-24525 GCA_004320125.1 Scolopax mira | reverse complement strand
AGAGCCAGAACTGCCAAGATGGCAGTTCCCTCCCCTGGGAACCTGGGGACTTCCCAATGCAGGCTTTTCCACAACAGGGTGGTGGGTGCGGTGAGGGAGGGGGAATTCCACCCAGAAATATCAAAATGTTTAGCTGCATTTTGATGCTGCTGAATCATTAAACAGTAAAATGCTAGATAGAATAGAAACGTAGATATGAACTAATGCGATAATATAAAAGCCCAAATGGAATGAAACCAAATGATAATGTCAAATTGAAACGTTCATCTCTCATTGGAAAGAATCCTTTTGACGTTATTGAAACAAAATGTGAAAGTTGAAATCATTTGGTTTGACACTTCTCCATAGAAAAAATTCATCAGGATCGACATGTTCCCAGGAGATGTTCAGATTTTAAAAGTTGCTCTGCTGGAAAAATGTTGCCAGACAGAAATAAGGCAGAGAAAGGAGCTGGTTTCTCCCTCTGCCCCTTCTCTGTGCCAGCGGTTTGACAGAGGGCAGATTAACGCAAGGGATGTTCAAAAGGGACAGAGCAGGTTCTGCTTTCGACTCCACTCCTTCACCATCCTGTGCCCCAGCCCCGTGCCCGGGGAGAGCAGCTTGACCCTGTGCCATCCCTGCCTGCCCCGCGCCAGCCGGGGACTTGTATTTCACCCTGTCCCTCCTGCAGCTCCACAGCTCACACGGGGGTTGTTCTGCAGCTGGGATTGCTGCATCTGTCTGATGCTCTGGGATTTCACAGCCCATTGACTTGCCCGGTCCTGTCTCTCAGCATATTTAGGTCTTTTTTTTTTTTTTCCTTGACCCCTCATGAGTCTGCCACACCTGCTGGAGTGAGACATGCTCCAAGATGGGTGGTGGAAGAACTTCTGTACTTTGGGGGTGGCAGAGGACTGGGTCATGCTGCCCAGGGAGGTGGTGGAGTCTCCTTCTCTGGAGACATTCAAAACCCAAGTGGACACGTTCCTGAGCAACCTGCTCTAGGTAGACCTGCTTTGGCAGGGCGTTGGTCCCTGCTAACCCCATAGCATTCTGTGATTCCCAGACTGGAGCCCCCTGCTCCCCCCATTGCAACTCCAGCTCTCCAGGGCTTTCCCAGGCTGGTGGGGGCTGGCAGGAGAGCCATGAGTGCCATCACGGATTGGGCACATACCCACAGCAGAGAGCTCAGCTGGGAAAGCCCAGCTCTTTGCACAACAGCAAAGCCATCCTCACAAGGGGGACGGATGCCCGGAAAACCCAGCGCCAGCCAGGTTTTCTGCCGCCACTGGGTGAGAGCAGGATGCAGCTGGGGCCAAACCTCCCTCCCGGCTTGGTCCCTCCTCTCCAGGCTGCAGCACTCGCCATGGCAGGGCTGGTGCTAATGAAGATTTCCTGCTTAGCAGAAAATGATTGGTTACACCCGAGCTCGTCATTAAAAGAAAAAAAAAAAGAGAGAGAGAGCGAGTGCACTAATGGGTATTTATTTGACTGTTACCTTGTCATGTATTTATCGATGCAGATAAATTCAAAATCATTAAATGCTTTACGGGGCCTGACAATTTACAGTCCCTGTCAGGGCTCCTGGCCCTGCCTCTGCAGCGCTGGAGCAGCGCGGCGCGGTGCCACAGACGGGCAGGGACGGATCCTGCTTGGCACAGGGTCAGGAACCAGCAGGGCCTTGCAGAGTTGGGGGTCCGGCACCGTGATGCCGTGTCATGGTCTCTGCTCCACAGGGATGTGTGGCGACAGCGACAGGTCTCTGCTTGGGACTGGAAGCACAGCCTGGGTGCAATGGGCACCGTCGGGGCCACATGGTGGGTAGATGGTGGTTTGAGGTCCTGGCATGATCCACTGGATCCCCACAGCCCCCACCCCTGGCTCAGACACCCCTGTGTGGATGAGAGCCCCACGCAGGTAGAGTCTCAGGAGGAAAGTGGGCTGAAATGATTTGTTAACTCTATGTGCAAGTGGAAACCTCCAGCCAAGCACCCAGAGGTGCCTGGCATTGCTCAGAGGTCAAATATGAGACAACACGGCCACAGCATGGGGAAATGCTTCCTCTGCCTTCTTCCTTGGAGTGGAAACCCCTTTCAGTGACTCCCCATCACAGAACTAATGAAGACAGCGGAGGATGAAGAGGATGAAGGAAGGATGAATGGTTTTCTCATCTCTGTAACAAGCAAGAGGGGCAGCCCAGAGTAGCCACAAATCCCAGGAGAGCATCTCTCTGGAGACTTATCAGGTGTGCAGGGGGAGACAGGGGCACCTCTCAACTCAGTGTTTGCATAGCAACAAGGCCCTGTCTTCATGCTGATTATGCAGCCCCTAATTACCTTATTATTCCCATTAGCCAAGGCGAGGAGCCCCTCTCCCACAGGCAACCTGGGCTCCGGTCTGAGCGTGGGCATTTCAGTGTTTTATAGATTCATCAGGGCTCGTGTGTGGCAGCACCTGAGCCACCACAGCCACCTGCCCTGTAGCTCCAGATCCATAATTCACACCCAAAGCATGTGCCCACGGGCACAGCATCATCCGCCTGTGTGGACACGGGTGCATGTGGCAGGTGTGTGTGCAGCCCTGGGCATGCATCCTCTGCGTGCACCCATGTGTTTGGTGCAGCAGCTCTCCCCCTGTGTCCCTTGGGATTCCTCAGGGAGATGTGTTCCCCAGAGAAGTGATGCTCAGTCTGTGGAGAAACTGTTCCCCCTGGATCCCTGCAGCTCGGAGCAGAGTGAGCAGCAGCAGCAGCCCTGGTCTGGGGCAGGGATCCAGCCACTGCAGTGCCCATCCTGCCTGCTGCCAGGCCACAGCGTTCCTGTGTCCTAAACTGCTTGCCAGGGCTGGGTCCAACCAGCATGGTTGCAGATGTGGCACCTGCCTCTCCCCAGGCTCTGTCCTGCACCTGAGCTTGGCATGCCGGGAGGATCTTCCTGTGCCCAGACCTGCTTCTCATCTCAGCAGGGCCCTCCAAGGGGGAACATCTTCATCTTGCTCTGCTGTCCCTCACTGTGGGGAGCTGTCAGGCTGGCGTCGGCAGGGGGGTGAGCACAGCTGGCGCTGCTGCAGGCTGGCCCCGGGCACAGCTGGGGGAAACCTCTGTCTAAGCACCCTGCCTGGCTGCCCCCAGTGTCTGCAGACAGCCTGGGAGACAGGAACACAGCATCCCCCCTGCCCACCGGAGCAGCTCAGGAGGCTCCATGCTGGGTGTTACCTCCAGGACCGAAGCCTGGAGACCATCCAGATCAGCCAGGGGGGCTTGGAGGAGGGTGAGCATCCTCCCAGCACCCACAGTGGTCTTGTACTGGTGGATGCAGTGTGTGTTTGGAAAAAGGCTCTGTGAGAGTCACTCTCATTGGGCTGGGAGCAGGCGACACAGCAGCTTGGACAGCAGCATTGTTCGGGAGAGAAAAGGCAAGAACTGGAGCTGCGCGTAAGTAGGTCACACGCGAGGCTGGAGACGAGGCCATGGGCATGGACTATAAATGCAAGAGGGAGAAGAGAGGGGAGAGGGGGGCTGGGGATGTCTAGGGGTGGACGGTGAGAGAGCAGGGGGTCTCACAGACAGACAGACAGATGTGTAGGGCCATGTCCTTGCCCACTGTGCAAAGACACAGAGGTCTCTCTGCAGCATTTCTTGCCATCAGCAGCATCCTAGCTTTTCCTTCCATCGCTACCCTTGCAGCATGGGAGACAAAGTCCTGTCCTGACCTCCTTGCCCAACACAGCCCAGTATCAGAGCTCTTGCCTGCTGGGATCTGTGTGGGGAGGATGCTCACAGCTCTGCAGTCTCTAGCTGTTCTCGCTGCTGGGTGCATTAACAGTCTTTATCTTCATGACAGCCACAAGTCATAAAATTTTACTGCAACACGGAGTTGCACGAAGGCTGGGGGCAGAGAAGCAGCTCAGCCACCAAGATTATGGGGAAACACATTCTTCCCTCACTGGGCAGCCCTTGTGCCCCCATGTCAGGCTGGAGAGGGCAGGGTGACCCCCAAGTCACCCCACCCAGAGTGGAAGTGCACCTAGGGCTTCCCTCCCTCCCCATCCCAGGGCAATCCTGTATCCACAGGTGGGTAATGGGCAATGAGGACAGCATCGTGGCATGGGGCCCATGCCAGAAACACCCCATCCCACAGCAGGGTCAGAGAAACGCTCCCCTGCTGCATCCCACAGCAACACCTGATGCTTCAGCACATGGTTAAACCCTGCATCCCTCAACCTAGTGGGTTGTGAAATGCTGAACACAGGCGGAAAATGCCTTCCTGGCCCCTGCGGTGATCAGCTGGTGCCCCTAGGCAGGAGGCGCAATTAACCTTCTCTTGACAAGAATAACTACCAATGTTATTATTGATCATAAAATTACCCAGCCCTTTTCAAGCCCCAGCCACAGGACTGGAGTGGAGGTGGCACGGCGTGGGAACAGAGTGTGCAGAAAGGGAGACGCAGCATTTGCAGCCCCCTGGCAGGCTCCCGGTGCAGGTGGAGAAGCACTGAGAGACACCTCCACAAACCTCCCACCTTCACACCCTCAGGTGCTCCCCACACCTTGCAATGATCTAGCCCAGGATGAGGGGGAGCTCTCCAGGAGCTGAGACATATGAAAAAGACCACAGAAATTAGGAAATGGCCAAAAGGACCCTTGACAAAGCTTAAAACTGAATATGAAATGAAGTAAAGCCACAAAGTCAAGACAGGAAAAAAAATTCCTGGTCTAATCCACTGCTTCAACTGTTGGGCAACGCAGCGCAAAGGAAAGGTGAGGCTTCATGTTTCAGAAGCTGCACTTGATTCCAGGTTGCGCCCCAGGCATGGCAGTGAATCATGGATAAATGGGAAGTTTATCTCATCCCATACATGGCTGTGAAGCAGGGACAGGTCACTTTGGGGTCAATCACGTTGGCCAGTCCTCACCATTCCCAGCCCCACACAAGCCCCCGTGTGCTGCAGCCCGGGAGGGTCTGGTCACCCCAGACATCCCAGGGGGATGTAAGAAGGATGGGGTGTTGTCCTTTGGCATCTGGAGTGAAACCACCGCAATTACACTGCTGAGTAATTGTCGAAACAGCGGTCACTCACTAAGTGACTGTTGCAGAAAGCAAACCTGGGGGACATCTTTCCCTTCTTTGTAAGAGAAACCAGGAAACTGGAAATTCTCAGGGTAAAAAATGTTTCTGGTCTTGGTTAGGAAAATCAGGCTTTGACTGCTGAAAAGCCAGGCATTTTTACCATCTTCTGTCCTGACAGCTTTTGTTTGGGGTTTTTCATTTATGAAAGGAAAGGGTTTGGCAGGGAGGGGGGAATCTGATGGCAATGCAAGGAAAAGGGAGAAAAAAAGATTTCCTCTCAAAATTTGCAATGGAAAATAACCAGAGATTTTTTTTTTTTTTCTCTTTTCACCTGCCTCCTTTCAACATCCCTGCTGGAGGGAGCTACCGTGGCCTCAAACCCTGCCCCCCGGCACATGGGGCAGAGCATAGCAGGGATGCCCTGTGCTCCCACCCCTCTCTCCCCACGGAGCCAGGGCTGGCGGCAGCTGCCAGTGATAACCCAGATTCCAGGGGCGTCACGCTGCCGTGGCTGCTAAATTGGCAGCGTCTAAGAGGCATGTCACCTGGGTGACAGGGTGTCTCTGACTGCGGGAGGGTTTGAATACGCTGCGCCGTGTGCTAAATACTCCCATCATTACAACTGAGCCGGAGAGAGGGAGCGGGGAAGTTCCCTGCGGTTCTCAGAGCAGGGATGGTGGGTGGATTGCAGTGTGTGCAGGGCGGTGAGCATGGACCATCATGCTGGCCAGTGCCCTGCTGTCCCCATCCCCAAGCCCCCTGGAAGCATCCCTTGCTGGATGGAGGTCAGGCATCTCTCCAGGAGGGTGCCCTTGCTCTCTCCACCATTACCAAACTCCTGGAGGCTTGTGGAAGAGATAGTTATCTTCTGCTGAGGGCAAATGAGGGAGCAATTAATCGCCCCCTTTTCTTTAGAAATAACTGAGAAACCACAGACCAAGGCTGGAGTCAGAGCCAGGCCATGCGGTCAGAGGGGTTTCCCTGGGGGAAGGCAGACAGGAGGCAGCAGGAGCCGTGTGTCTCTGCGAGTCAGACACAGCTGGAGAAGGTAGTGGGGAAGCCAAGGAGACCATCACAAGCGCGCTGGTAACCTGCCCCCAGGGATGGCTCTTTGGGCAGCGTGGTGGAGGCTGGGGCTTATTATGGAGAAGCTGCTTCCCACCACCTCAGCCCCTTGCAACAAAAACTCCCACCTTTTGCAAGGGAGCCCTTTCCCCTCTATGGGGCAAGAAACCAGTGAAGGTCCACACCAGCTGGGAAGGACGGTGCTGGGTGGGCTCTGCAGTCAGTGGCTGATGGTGGGCATCATGGGTTCACCAACCATGTGGGCGCCTCCATGCACACTCCTCCATGCACACCTTCACCAGAGGCAGGGAAGGTTCACAGTGTGTGTGACAGCACCAGTATTGGTAGCACCAGCCCAGTCCTGCCTCTTCTTGAGAGAAACAGGACCCACCACTCCCCTTCTCCTCTCTCAACACCCAAACTCTTTCAAGCCACTTGCAGAGGCCCTTCCCCACGCTCCCTGCTGAAGGGTGGCCATTCATCCTGCTTGTGAAGTCCTCCCTGCAGTGGATCCATTCCAGGTCCCTCCTCACTTCCAGGTAAATGTGAGCTGTCACCAGCACAAGAGCCCAGCACTCAGCCCCTCTCCCATGTTCCTAGTCCCATTGCACTCAGGCAGATGGATGGCCCCAGTCAGGTAAGTGACCCACACTGCAGGACAGAAGATCTGCAGGTCTGCAGAAGGACAGACTGTGGTATCCCAGGTGGCCAAAAACCCCACGTTGCAGCGGCACCATCGAAGCACATTTTGTTCTGAGCAGTCAGGTTTCCAGGCTCAACGTTGGTGCTGCTGGACAACTGGCCATTTCCATGTGTGAGGAGGTGGCTTCAACCACGCTCTTCTGGATCTGAAAAAACTTGGCTATCTCCTGGGTTTCTTTCTCCTCCAGCCCATCTCCCAGATGGTAGCTGTAGGAGAGAGAGAGACCAAGCAAGAGGCTCACAGATGTGTATTCTGCTCATTGCTCACAAATACTAATGGCCCAGAGTTATTAATATTGCCACTGTAGTCATATCTGGGTAATTACTGCCATTAACCACCAGCAGAACTATTGAGTTCCCCTAATCAGTGCATTATAATAATTGGGACCAAGTGTTTTATAGATCCGGACACTAATTCCTTCCTCGCACCTCTCCCTCCCCGGGACCTGCCCCCTACTGGGAGATGGCTCCCAACCAAGGGGCTGCTCCCCGTGACCAGCTGCTGGGGAACTCCCATGACCCACAGGCTGTGGGGTGAGTGACAGCTTGTGCGGGAATGTCCCATGCCTCTCTCCAATGGGAAACCATGGCTGTAGGAGACTCAGGAGTGTTTGCATTCCCATCTCTTGGCTTGGGCTGTCTCTCGACACCCATGGGGCTGTGAGCCTGGAGGTGGGGCTGTGAGCAGGGCTTGCAGGAAGGGAGGTGGGTCCAGGACCTGCATGAGTGGTCCAGCAGCACCACAGCTCCCCAGTATGGGGCGGCAGCAGGGCTGGAAGGAGTGCTTTGGCTGTTCTTGTTCTTTAGGAACAGAAATCTGGTGTGGGTGAAATTAATTGCACAGTCTGCTATTTACACCGGTTTCCTCTTGCTCTGGAAAGCTCTTCGCTCTTGCAGCCATCTGGACCTTGGAGCCCAAACCCCCCTTGGCCCAGAGCTCTTCAGGTAGTGATTCAATGGGTTGCATCAGATGAGCATCTTCTCCTCCACACTCCCGGATGCTGCCTCCGCATCGCTGCTGCCCAGCTCCAGCGCTGGAAGGAGGGCTCCTGCCTTACCCAGCGTTTTTTGGGAGGGAGGTCAACCAGGGCCACCTCCTTTCCCAGCTTTGCTTTCTCCAAGCACCAGCAAGCCCTCGTCCTCCCCAAGTGGTGCCTGGAGCCAAATCTGCAGAGTGATGTCTGTCCTTTGGGCCAGATCGGGCGGACAAAGCCGGTCCCCAGCTGAACGCTGACAGGGAGGGCTGGAGTCTGCAAGGCAGAGCGGGTCTACAGCCTCCCCAAGACACCTTTGTCCCTGGCTGGAGCAGGGCAATAGATCTGTGACTCGTTCGTGACTGGGAAAGCAGAACCACATGTAATTTAGAGCCGGCCTGCAAACAAAAATCCATGGAAATGCTAATAAATCAAAAAAACAGGGGGGGTAATTCTTGGGGGGTGGGGGTTAAACAAAAGGTTTTGTTGTGACCAACCCCATGCATTTTCTTCCAACCACAGCCATTTCACAGAATTTTTTTGATGTTTTGAAAAATAACATTAAGGGAAACTTTGAAACAAAGTCATTTGGAAGAGAAAAAAAAATCAAAACATTTCGCTCTGAAAATGCTGAAATGAAATGTTTTGATCTTGTGGGGTTTTTTCCCTCCAAACAAACCATTCAGCAGAATTGACATACTCTTCCAGAACCTTTTGGTGTTGTCAAATCGGAATATTATTTTTTTATTTTTTACAAAAAATAAACAAAATTTAAAAAAAACAAAACACAACCTCTCAGCTGTAACCAGCTAGAGAGGCGAGTTCCCAGCAGGTGTAGAGATGTGCCCTATTCTCAGTGGGGGTTCCCTGGTGTTTTGGGGGGGACCCTCGTGGTCCCCCCACAGGGCTGTGAGTCTGGGGGAGAGCAGTTCACCCCTGCAGAGCAGAGACAGCACAGGAGCCGCACTGGAGAGCAAAGTTCATTGTCCTGTTCTGTCATCCCCAAGGGGACATGAGGGGATGAGGGCCAGCAAAAGGGAATGCATGGCCTCGTCACCCCGGGAGGGGTGATCCAGGTGAGAGCCACTCCCCTGGTCCCCCGGGATCCGGCAGGTGAAAGAACAGAGCAATGCAATCAATAGCACTAATTGCAAAGGCAATGTCTAGCAGAAATAAGATGGTTATTCTGCATCGCTGGACACTCTTACAATCAAATCGTCCACAGACAATTAGCTGAGCAGGAGAAAAAGGAATTAGGTTTCTAATTATTCTGCTGGTGAAAGGCGTTTCAGAGCACTTGGAGGACTGGAGGAGGGAGAGGTTTGTGTCTTTGCCGGGCGGCAGGAGCTGCAGTCCCTGCTGTCGTTCCCAGAGGGTTAGCTGAGCCAGGAACGGGGACTGCAGCTGGGAAGTACAGACGGCTTCTTGGGAGGCTTTGGCCAGTGCTTATTTTTCACGGCTGAGTTATTTATTTCTTTTATTCAGCCGCCTGCACGACTGAGCAGGCAGCGCTCTCTGCTTCTCTCCAGGCACTCACACGCTGGCAGCGTCCTCCCGCAGACCCTTGGGCATCTCCCCACCTCATCCTGGAGAGAGGACATTTCCCACCCATCGCCAACCCTGCCGACAGGCCACCTGCATCCCCCAGCGCACTCTCGACAGCATCATCCCTGTGTACTGAGGCAATGGGACGGGGAAGCAGGACCCCAGCTCCTGGCCCCAAACCCCCACCCTGTGGCTCCTCAAGCCCACGTCCTGACAGACAGCACGTTGAGAAAGACGGGGGAGGGAGCACTAGGATTTTTCTGTTTGTTATTAATGCTCATGTTGAGTCACACTGGTGGGTGTCGTACGACTCAAGGGAGTCTCCTGATGCTGCAGCTCCTGGGGCTGCATCGTGAGGACAACGGGAAGTCCTCCCGCCTATGCTGCCTGGGCTGACGGGGACCAGCCATGGCATCCCCGGTGCCTACAGGGTCCAGCTGGTTTGGAGGGTGATCATGGACCATAGAGTTCCTTACACCCACTCCAAGGTGGTGGTTGCCCTCCAGTTCCATTCTCATTCAGCGAGTGGGTAAGGTGTAGCTGCAGCATCCCAAGAAGGGCATAACCCTCCCATAGTTGTAACATCTGATGGCAACACACGGCCCTTGTACAGCAGAAGCTCTGGGCTGGCAGAAAAGACCTGTTAGTGTTTGGTACCCACCAGTGCAGAGAGCAAGAAGATCTGAGAGCAGTTTCCTTTTCTGCCACTTCTCAGCACAAGTCCATCATCCAGCTGCTGATCACTGCAGAGAGGAGGCTTCTGAAAGGTGTTGAGGGGACTTTCTGAGGGGCTTTCCCCATCTGCTTCTGCACATCTCCTCAACCTGTTGGAGAGTGCTGGGATCAAGCACCCTGGCCCTGCCAGGAGAGCAGGGCTGGCTGTGAGCAGGGTGTTCAGCAGGGCACCCCGCAGGGACCTGTCTCTCCTGACACCACTGGAACTTCTGGATCCAGCATCCTCATGTGAATAGAGATAACTCCAGCCACTCTCCTTTGGGATGCCACAGAGAGAAGAGCCACCAGCATCCTTTTCCTTTCCAGTATCAGGAACAGTGAATGGGGAGCATGTTGCTGCCTGGGACCCCTGGGCAGGACCTGCTGTTGGAGCTGGAGCATCAGTCATCTGCAGACCAAGCTGTCTTGGTCTCTCCCGCCTCCCAGCTGGAGAGGTGTTGTCCCAGGAGGAGAACCTGGAGCAGCTGGCAGCAAAGCGCCAGAGACAAATTTAGTGGTCAGGGGACCTCCTGTTTCTCCTGCCTCTCTGAGAATAGCTGGTCCCTGCTGCACTCTGGAGCTGAACACTTCCAGCTGAGCAGACTAATTCCTAGGAAAAAAAGGAATCACGGAATTGTTAGAGTTGGAAGGGACCTTAGAGATCATCTAATTCCAAAGCCCCTGCCCTGGGCAGGGACACCTCTCACTAGAGCAGGTTGCTCAAAGCTCCATCCAGCCTGGCCTTGAACACTTCCAGAGATGGGGCATCCACTACTTCCCCAGGCAACTTGTTCCAGTGTCTCACCACCCTCGCTGTAAAGAATTGCTTTCTGGTATCTAATCTAAATCTCCCCTCTTCCAATTTAAAACAATTCCCCCTTGTCCTGTCACCTCAGAGAGTGCATGGCTGCTGGTCAGCACATTCACACTGTCCAGTTTGAGCTTGGCAGTGGCCACCATGGTTTTTTTCTCTTCTTCACACGTAAAGGCTGAATGTCCTGTATCCTGACTAGGAACCTCAGCTCAGACCTGCTTTAACACTGCCTATCCTGGGGCTGGTGGGCAGGGGCAGCGAGGCCGCCGTGTGGGCAGCACGGCAAGGGGGGGGGTCGCTGCCTGCCACTGCAGGGACTAGCACAGCCTCATCTGGTGCTTTCGACAGGATCAGCCCCGGGTGCTGAGACTGCCATGGGAGTGCAGCTAAATATAGCCCCGTGTGTGTATATGCTCATGCACACACACACACACACATCTGTGACTCCACTTCGCCTCTGAGTCACCAGTGTTAGAAACCTTCTCTGCCAAGAGTCTTCTGAGAAATATTCCCCCCTCTGCCTCTGTTTCTCCCTCTCTCTCTTGCATATGGGCTAATTTTATGTTCTGTCTTTCATCTACTACTCCTGACAAAAAAGAAATTTTCACAGATTTTGCTAGTGCTCACCAGCTCTAAAAGCTTTCATCTCCCTCCAACGTTGAGTGCATGTCATCTGCTCGCTCCAAATTACAGCGGAGGCCTTCACACTCAATCGGAGCATTTTCTGCCTAATTTCCCAGGCAGCAAGATTAAATGTGGGCTCGAGGCTTGTCTGGCGTGATCCACAGAGCAACCCGCCTCCCGCCTCCCGGGGCTGGCCCTGGGGAAGCCAGGAGCACACCTCACCCTGCCTTCTCCAGTGCGCAGTCTTGAAAGAAGACATGGAAAAGTGGTATTCCCAGAAGGCAATTCCTGACCCCGGGCACTGGAGGGGGATGCCCAAGCAGGGGGCTCTGCCATCGTGCTCAGAGCCCTAAGGTCTGCCTGTCCAAACGAGGTGCGGGAGCAGCTCTGAGCGCTGCTGGTTCAGAAAGCCTCTCTGCACCAAACCCACCCTGGCTGAGGCTCATGCAAGTCCCAGAGGAAACAGCAGATTTTCTGTTCAAGGCTCAGGATTTCTTTAGTGGCAGCAGAGAGAGGGGAGCGGCAGACGATGGGTTTTCTCCCCACCATCATCACTGGAGGGTTTTCATGGGGCACAGCTGAATTAACAGGTCCCAGGTCGGAGTTAAGAGCCACCCTGACCTCATGGCAGAATCCTCTCTCCTCTCTGCAAGGCTTTATCCAGAAGGACTCAGGCTGGAGACAGGATGGGCTGGGAGCTCAGAGCCTGAGCAGGGATCACCCAGTACCCAGGGCATCATTGTGGGTCCCTAAATCCCAACAGCTCTTTCCCACTCCTGGCAGGTATCCCACTCTGGTAGGCGAGTCCCTGAAAAGAGACCCCAGTGCTCCCTCCTGCACCTGCATCTCCCCAGTGAGGGCACACTGGTGGCCCAGGACTTCAAGGCCAGGCTGGATGGGGCTTTGAGCAACCTGCTCTAGTGGGAAGGTGTCCCTGCCCAGGGCAGAGGGTTTGGAACTCGATGATCTTTAAGGTCCCTTCCAACTCAAACCATTCTATGATTCTGTGATTCTATGACTGGGCTCCCCTGGCAAAGCCAACTGGGCAGCAGGGCAGGCAGCTCACACAGTCCCTGTGACCTACCACCAAGCAGGAAGGATGCTGTGGTCAGCATGTCCAGTGTTTTGGTTTTTTTTCTGGCAAAGCAGGCTGTGTAGGTTTGGGGGGCATTTGTCAATGTTTACGGCACAGGAAGATGTGCCAAGACCATATCATAACAAGATTGCACTGAGGCACTGGCTGCAGGGGTATCTGAGGACCAGGAGGACTAGGAAGAGCTTTTCCCCTCCCCATGAAGCCATCTGTATGTGGTCAAGGTCTGACTTTCAACCCGAGGTCTGTCTTTTCTCCCCATGTCCCCACGGTCCAGTGTCTGAATTTGGGCATCCATTGCAGTGCCAGGGCATGTCAGCTCTGCACCTCCCTGCCTCTCCCAGCACTTCCTGCCTAGTCAGGTGAAACTCATTTCTTTTTTTGCAACCTCCCCTCCATTCAGCTGTGCCATTGGCAAATCAACACCTCTCACAGACAGGGGGTTTGTCCCAAATCCCCATTTTCTGACACAGCCAGTTTTGACAATGGTTTCCAGGCCATTGATGTTGTCTCTTGGAAGCTTTGCAGCCAAATCTCAGCTCTGGTTTTACTGACAGGGTGAGAGCTGTGGTGTCCACACCAGGACACGTCAGCTCCATCCCAACAGACACCCCACTTCTCCCCAGGGTGGGTTATCCATGGGGCACAGCCCTGGGCTACCATGCGAACATGGTGGTGGAAGCACACTTTCTTCCTTAAAAGTGATCCTATTTTTGAGCAAGGCCAAAAACCCATCATAGGGATGTTGGGTGACATGGTTGGGTAGCTCCAGGCCAGGAACAACCCAGCCTACTGCCCATCCTAACCACGCATCACCCTTCAGGTGAGGTATCTGATCCCATCCCTTTTAGGATTTCAAATAGCATTTGCTCCCTGAGCATGTATACGAGGCTGCAAGAGAAGTGATGGGTGCTGGGATGAGGGCACACCCTCAGTGAAGACCCAGGGCTGCCAGGCAAGGAGCCTCTCCCACCAGCAGCTCCTCCCTCGGCTCCCTGGCAGGCAGAGCACGAGCTGAGATGGAGTGAGGAGCAGACGGTACGATTAGCTCTGCTCAAAAAGGTCAAAACACTTATCAGACATGAACGGCAAAGCTAAAAATACACTCGGCACCTCCCTGGTAATTCTCTCCCGGAGAAGTGACAGCCGTAGCTGGTGGGGAAAGGGGTGTGGGATCTGAACAAGGCTGCTGCGCTCCTGGATGGGTGCCTGGATCAGCAAGGGGGGCCTTCCCCCTTCTCCCATCCCTCTGACTAGGGAAGGGCAGGGTGACACTTACACCAGGGGCGTTAGAGATGCTCTGATGGGAATGGGGTGGGCAGGAACTGCTGCAGCCTGGAAAGCCAGGCTGAAAGTCAGGCTGTGGAGGAGGTGGGGGGGGAAACTGCACCAGAGCTGAGACATCAGGGACCAGCAGACCGAGGGAAGAGCAGGGAGGTAACAAGATGCCATGGGTGATACAGGCAGGGAGCTGGAGACACAAGACATGCTCCCTTAGCACACAGCCAGTGTGGCTCTCGGTCTCAGGGACCCTCACAGACAACAGGCTGCAGGACCTTCAGAGTGCATTTTCCCCTGGTGCTCCTGGTCACAGTCAGCCAGGCAGGAGACATGCCCTGTGGCCACATATCTGGGAGGACACATGGCGCACACTCTCCAGGCACTGCAGTCCAGCCGGGGCATGAGCACTCAGGCATCCAGGAGAATGGCAGAGTTTCCCAGCACCTCCTGGGGACAAAGCTCCTGGAGAAGAGGTGACATTCACCACTAGGACCTCCTTACCTGCCTTGATAGAGACACCATCTGCCCCAGGCCCCTCAGATATGTGGTTCAGTGCTTTCCATCTGTAAGAAACCAACACTTACCAGGATATAACACCATCATGGTGTCACAAATCCATCTACTAATGCCTCTGGAGCTGCCCTGCCCTGCAGGGCTCTCAAAGATGAGATGGTAAATTCTCAATGATATTGCAACCCTTGGTCCTATTTTTCACTTGAGATAGGAGCCTGTTTGTTCACATCTCTCTGTGACCCCATTGTGCCTCTTCGAGCACAGCTCTTTCCACCTCAGCTCTTCTCTCAGACCAGCCTGGGAAGAGCCCCAGAAATGAATGGCTTCTCCAAGCACCTTGGGCAAATTGGCCTCCCAGTCCCTGCAAAGAGGGTGTGCAAGCTGATGGCCTCTTGGGCAAAATTCAGTTGTGTCTCTTGGATTTTGTATTTAAGGTTTTTATTCCTGGCAGAGGCTGAGAAGAGGAGTGTAAGCTGTGGTCAGAGGGCTCTGGGGGTGTTCTGGGCTAGTGTGCTACTCCCTGGCTCCTGTGGTCACAGGGAGCCCAGCCCAAGACCCGAGGCCATCCCTCCACTGTGGATTCCCATGCCGGAGATGCCTTGGATGAGGCTGAAGGATGAGAAAGTGGTACTTTCCAAACAAAATTATTCCAGCCCGATGCATGGGAACACAGAGCATGGGAAAGCTGTGGGACACCGGTGTGACACTGGGGACAGGGACCCTGTTGTGGGACCCCACACAGGGATGTGAGCAGCTTCCCAGCATGAATCGAGACCGCACCAGCGCAGTCTGTGGTGACAGTGAGGAGAAATGACAGTGGCAATTTGCAGCAGGGCTCCTGAATGCTGACACTGCCAATCTCTGTCACCACAAAGCCTTGAAGACCTCACCTGGGTGATGGTTAAGCTCCTGGTCTCCTCCTCTCATTAGGAATGGTTACCATCATTATCACTGCCTTTAGTCCCATAACTGTGCAGGCAAACACTGGCCCCACAGCAGCCAGTGCTGCCCCTGTGGGGACAAGATGCTGGAGGAGAGGAGCTGTGTGCCACAGGATCTCTAGCCATCTCAGGATTTCTTGGGGTGTTCGGGTGGCCGGGACCAGTCCCAAAAGCTCTTTGCTGCCCTGGGCTACAATTCTGTGAAATAGGGCCAGCTGCCCCCACCAAGACAGGCAGTCGCTCCACTCTCCTCCACCTGACACACAGTGCATCAGTTCCTCTGGTGCACAACCTGGATTAACCCTGTGGATCAACGCGTGTCCTGTGGAGAATGGTGCAGCCCACTTCCATGTTCTGCTGGCACGGGGCTACCTCGTGTCCCTGCCAGCCATGCCTGGGCTGCCCATGTCCCTGTCATTGTGTCCTGTCCAGCTGCAGACTTGCAGCTGGGAGGTGGGCATCACTGTTCCCTGCTCCATCAGGTATTACCATCTCCTGGGACCTGTGGAGCCCGGATCATGTCCAGGACAGGAGAGGCTGGGACAAGCACTCACTGAGGGCCTGAAGGCAGCTCCCAAGCCCAGCTGTCCCCTGGGACTGGTTCTTGTATCCTTGTGCCCTAGAATAGATCTTGTTCCCTCTTACAGCCACCACTCTCCTTGTGCCCTGCTTGTCCAGGGGACACAAGGACTCCACCGTGTCAGCCCTCCTCCTGTCTCCAAGGAGAAAAGCAGGAGGGAAGAGGTGCTCACTGCCTCACCTCCCCTCTACCCTTCCTTCAGTTGCAAGCTTTTAATTTCCTTTCAGGGCCAGAGCAGCAAACACTAAATGATGTAAGATCCCTTGGTGCAAAGCCAGGGGATGCCCCAGGCTCTGGCTAAACCCTGTTTGAGCGACAGCCCGGTACCTGCAGGTCAGAGACCTCCCCAGTGCTGCTGACAGCTCTGCTAAAAGCTCTTTGTTCCTCAGCCCCTAAGGCCCCGCTAAGTGGCGAAAAGCACAGAGAGCATCTGTGGAGCCCACGAAGAGGGTGTCCTGGGCATGTTTTCCCTGCTCCTCTGAGCAGTCTTGGGCCATGGGCAGCATCCCGGCTCACCCTGCCTGCTAGGTGGGGTGGTGGGTCGATCCAAAAGTAGGCTGAGCTCTTAGATCAGAGGGCTGGCCCCTCTCCCATGGGTGCCATGCTTTCCATGGATGGGTGCAGCAGGGATGGTGCTGTCACTGCCGGCAGTCCCTGCCATCCCTCACCCCATCCCAGCTCCCCCAACCACCTGCACATCTCCCAGAAGGCAAAACCTGTTGATTAGGGATTTGAGCGCTACAGTTTGCTCTCTGTAGTCACCTGCCCGGTGCCACCCCTCATGGAAAGGCCACTGGAGAGCAGGTGTGATTAGCCACCAAACCAGGGCTCCTTTGGTGGGCGCCTACACCTTTAAATCAGGGAGAAAAATAAAAGAAAAAAAAAGAAAATCCTTCGCCTAGAGGGCAGTGGAACAATTTTGACTTTAAAAAGAGAGCGAGACAGAGAGAGCGAAGTGAGCGTTAACAACTCCTGATCCAGTCCCTGGGCATTCATTAATGTTTCATGGCGCTTTCAATTATTGCCTCCTCTGCCACTGCCGTCATCTGTCTCTTCAAATCGACGGTATAATAACCACTCAAGCAGAAATCCACTCTGCTGTCTGCCCACTGCTCCCCTCCCAGCCTCCACAACTCCCTCTCTCCAAGCTTTTCATCTGCGCCTGGAAAAGCTCACCCTGGAAATGCCTTTGCCCCTTCCCTGCACGTCACAGGTGGCCCTGGCCAGGAACGGCGCTGGGGGGGGACACGGGAGGGCAGGGGATGCGACAGAGCCTCCTGTTCTGGAGTCAGGCTTTTATCAAGCATATCCCACCTCACACCAAGGGGTTTGTGTGGCTGGTTGGACATAGTGGGGTTTCTGACACCCTGACCTGGGCAACTGAGCCCCTCAGCCTGTGTGCACCTCACGGCACCCACCCCACCTGCAGATGAGGTGATGAGGAGATGTGCAAGGGCGTGCAGGAATCGTGAGTACCACACACCACACACCCCCAGCCCTCTGCACCCCCCCACACACGTGAGCAAATCACTGCGGAGCAAGATGTCTCTGATCACAAAGCCCCGGGCTCCAACTCCAGCCCATCTTTGCACACCAAGAGATGTGTCCCAAATCCGTCCCACCCCTGCAAACTGCCTCCCCCCCCCCCCGACCTCAGCCTCTCCAGGACATGGGAGAGCCCCAAGGCAAGTGTGGGCTTTCTTGGTGCCTGACAGCAGTGGAGGGTAGCCTCTGGGAGCAGTGCTGGAGGGGGTTGGCAGAGGCTGTGAAGCCACGTCTGTCCATGCATTTCCCCGCAGGGTGTCCTGGCTCAGCCAGGGGAGATCTGCAGAGGACTGGAGATGGGTGAGGAGCAGCTGAAGCATCTACAGCTTGTTGTGTGTCTCGCCCAGCAGTGAAAGCACAGAGCTCAGCCTTTCAGTGCCTGGATAGTCTCAGATCTCCCAGACTCAAGGCTGAAAACCTTACACAAGTCACATAAATCTTACATTTACCTTGCCCTGTCTTCACTACTGGCAAACACTGTGTCCTTGGGACTCAGACTCGGAGGGAAGGAGCCAGAGCCTTCAACTCGGGGGAAAGGATCTGTGAAGGACCAAAAAGTGGGTTCCCAGCATTTCCCAGTCTCTCTGGACACTGGGATGGGAGGAAGAGCTTGTGGCTTCCACCACAGACTGCGATGAACTACGAGGACCCCGCTTTGATTTCTGTGTTTCTGCTCAGGAAGACAAAAGCATTTTGCTTAGATGAAGTCATGCCCTTCAGTCCCACCCCTGCATTCACACCTCACCGAGGTGTTGGGACTGCAGTTTTTAACATTTATTATTTTCTCAGAATGGAAATAGTGTTGAAATGTCAAAATTTCCAGTGGGACATTCCCTATTTAACTATCCTCTCTGGGCTGGGATTTATTGCTGCCAACTGAATCACCCACATCTTGTTGCTATTACCATCAAGCTCTTCTCACTCCTGGGGTCCTCCCCAGCTCTGGTGTCCAAGTGCTTTCCAAGAGGAAGAGGATGCTCGGAGTTGTACCAAGGCCACCTGAGAGATCTGGTGGCAAATGGGCATCTGGAGGCTGGTCAGTAAGGACAGAGAGCACCCCACACCCCTTTTTGACCATCTCAGTGGCCAGGCTCCACTGGCTTGTTCTGACATTCATTCCCCAGGACAGGTTTGCAGAGTGGGCTCCCAGCCCCATGTCCTGCCACCAGAACTCCCAGTTGCTCCCAGTAGCTCCAGCTCTGCCTGCTGCAGGGAGGCTGGGACCACAGAGCCCCTTTGCAAACCCTCGCTGCTCCTTCTGTCCTCCCCTTGCCCCAGCATCCCAATTTTCCTTTTAAATCTTGCTTCTGCCTTTCCTGGAACTCTTCTGGCTGGAGAATTGCTGGAAGGAGAGGAGCAGGGACTTGGCCCTGGGTCGAGGCTGGACTCGTTGCGAGGCGCTGGGATGCACAGGAATGCCCCAGCAGGAGTTTTACTCTCTCTTTCCTTTCTCTCCCTCTTCTGAAGATATTTCAGAGTCCCTCTGATGGGAGCCAGATGTGCCCCAGATGTTTCTGCTCAGCAGAGTGCTGGCCTGCCTCCTGTGCACTCTTGAGGGCTGTGGGTGTGTTTTGGTGATGTTGCTGTGTCCCAGCTTGCCGTGGTGCTCCCGTGCAGACCCACCGCTCACCTCCAGTGTGTGTGGAACATCTGAGGAGGCTACACCCCCCCACAGGGACAGGTGCTGACAGTCCGACACACATGTGTACCCCAGCTTCACTTGTGCACATCTTTGCACGTGGTCTCACATGGCATGGGGAGCATTCATGTCCATGCACACACACCTGGTTTGCACCCCAGGCTCCTCACAGGGTCATGGCAAGATGTGATGCTGAGCACAGGCAGATCCTGCATGGGCAACCCAGCAGTTCCCACTCCAAGGTGGGAGTTCCACTGATTTTTCAGCTCTGCTGGAACTTTGCCTTCCTCCCACCGATCACGCTGCAGCATGGTGGCACAGCCACCAAGGGCTGGCATCACCTCCTTTGGGCCTAGTGCTTTGCCTGACAAGTGCCAGCAAAACCATCCCTTCAGAGCCAGGCTGGAGAGCCGTGTCTCCCTCTCCATGGTGGGGCCCAACAGGACCTTTCTCCACATGCTCACACCCCCAGTGCAATGCCTCAGAACCAGAACAGGGCAAAACCCCTGCCAGTGGCATCTTCCACAAGGTGATTGTCCACAGACCCTTTCCTCCATTATTCACTTCCCTCTGAACTACACCCATCCCTCCTGCCCTCCGAACACACACCCACACAAAAGATGCATTGCAATATTTCCCCTTGTGCTTCCTCCCATGTGTCCTGGGAGAGGGGGGTTGTGGTGTGATCAGCCCGCGCCCCTCTCCTGCTGCCAGCACCTCCATCACTCTCTGGGACAGGTCCTCCAGCCCTGGTCTTCCCTCCACCATGCTGCAGAGCCGGGCTGGCTGGAGAAGGGTGAGGATGGGGTTTGGTAGTCCCAGAGCATCAGAGTCTGTGATTCACACATGCTGGGAGCTGTGTCCTGGATGGACCCGTGCTGGCACAGGAGGGAGGGCTCGGTGCCCGGGATCCAGCCCAGCCATGGGTAGGAAACAGACCCAGGACCAGTCTCCTTGTTGGGGCTCCAGTTTTCTTTCCCATTTATGGACTTGTGTTGTGTTTCGCAGTTCATTGTGCAGTATAAATCTCAGCGATGCCGGGTGACATTTAAGAGCAGGCGGGTGGGGATGGGGAGGGGGGACACAGCAGGAGGTGGGGGAGTGAACCCAGCCATGCTAAGCCTCAGATAAACCTGAAGCAACCTGCCCGATCTGGGAGCTCTGAAGTCACCATCCACTTGCCAAGCTAGAGGGATGGTGCCAATGCCCAGGGGCAAGTAGGAGTCCCGGGCTGGGCATCCCAGCACAGAGCTGTGTGCGTGGTGGGGGGGGGGTTGGCATTGCCTCTCCCTCACCGCCCCCTCCTCTGTTTCTCCCCGCTCACACTCCCCCTCTCCCTCCTAATCCCCACAAATGCTAAGATATTTAAATGTGGTATTTTCAAATCTAATCAGCGTTCCAAAGCTGTGCTGCCACCACTCAAATTTAATTTGATCCATTTACCAGCTTTGTCGTGCATCTAATCAAAGAGAGGGAACAATTAGGTTAATGTCAGGGGTCACCTCGCAGCCTCCTGCGCCACTCAGCAACAGGAGGCATCTGCAGCAAGGCTGGCCCTGAGGAACAAAAGCAGGAGCCAGGGGTCTCTAGGGCCTGGGCTGGAGATGGCCATGGAGACGGAGGGTGTCCCGGGTCATGCACATCACAGTGATGGCTCGGAGGGAGGCAACCTGGCCAGGGCAGGTGGGATGCTCCATCCCTCTTCGTTCCAGCATGAGCAGAGACATGGGCTATGCTGGCCAGTTTTTCATGAACACAGGCATCCTGCTCCATCAGTCCCTAGAAGAGGCCACCATGTGATGTGCTTGGCCTAGGACTACTACTGCTGGCCATTGCAACTCACACAGTGACTCTTGACACAATAATCTGAATAAGATAAGTTTTATGTCTCTGCCAATACCCCCATCTGGGCCCTGGTCAGGGTCAGTAGATATTCGAGTAGCAAAACCTCAGCCAAACTCTCTCCAAGTTTAACCAAAGCTGTAGTATCATGTCATGCACCACTCCAGATCAGACTGGTCATCACGTTTGCCAGCTGGTTTATCTCTATGCTCCTAAGTCATGCCAGGATCAGGCTCAGCCCCACTGGGGGAGCACTGGAAGGAGCAAGGGTTGCGGCATTTGCCCTCCTGGGGTGGTTTGTCTCTGCCAGTCTCCAGTTTGGGGCTAGAAAGCTCTGAAGTGTTGCATGTTCTGGGCCCAGACACAGTTGGGAAGAGATGAAGATCAAAAAAAAAGACATGAACCTGTTGGAGTGGGGCCAGAAGAAGCCACGGAGATGATCCCCTCTGCTGGAGCTGGAGCTCCTCTGCTGTGAGGGCAGGCTGAGTTGGGGGTTCAGCCTGGAGAAGAGAAGGCTCCAGGGAGACTTTAGAGCCCCTTCCAGTCCCTCAAGGGGCTCCAGGGGAGATGGGGAGGGACTCTGGATCAGGGAGGGGGGCCACAGGAGGAGGGGGAAAGTTTTTAAACTGGAACAGGGGAGATGGAGATGAGATCTCAGGAAGAAAATTCTTTGCTGTGAGGGTGGTGAGAGCCTGGCCCAG
>BJBW01010441.1:0-39898 GCA_004320125.1 Scolopax mira | reverse complement strand
TTTGTTTGAAGAGAAGTCAAGCTAGAGACTTGGGTGAGGGCACACTTAAAAAATTGTATGTACAAAAGCAGAAAGAATTATGTCTCTGTACTGTATCTTCATTCCTAATGAACCTCTGTTTGTAGAATAATATGTTTATTTTTAGCTCTTAGAGCAATTCCTGATTCTTCTCTGATGAGAAATGGTATGTGAGGGGAAAAAAGCGGACAGCTCTATGAAAGAGAAAAAGGGAAAGTCAGTACTTCTGACTTATTTCCCTCTACGTGTTGTTTTGCATTAATAAACAATGATATTTAATACAACAAATATATAAAGTGAGGTTCTTCCTGTGTTTCAGTGTCTATATGCCATTTTGAGTGCGTAAAGCATCCACTGAAATACCACTAAAATGGAAGCCTTTGTTCTGTACAAAATTACTGGTAATGTTAAGGCTCTCTGTTTTGCAATGAAATGTGCATGGTATGTCCAGCCTGTGTTAGGGGGCTAAGAGATAAACCCGTGCAGATAAACCCTGAGGAGATTCACTGGAGCTGTTATGTGGCTCTTTACCTGGTACTGTCACACCTGAGAGGCCTCATGAGGTTCTTCTCAAGTTATGGACCTTACACCTGCAGAGGGGCAGAGTCCTGCTGCCTCTAATGTGAAGATCTTCCCTTGCCTGGAGCGCTGCCACTGTCATGTTTTGGGGTCTTGGTGGTTTTCTTCTCCCCCTTTCCTGGTGTGCAAGGAACTCCACAACTCATGTGTTCCAGCAAGGGCTTTTCTTAAGGCACAGTGGCTCTTCTGTTGTGTTTACTTAAAAAAGTGGGGGTTTTTTTGTTTCTTTTTCTTTTTTTTTTTTTTTTTGTAGCCTGAGGTACCACTTCAACAATTTATGATTATTCTTTCCCCTTCTTGTTTAACCAGGGTCTGGTCTGTGCCTAATTGGATGTGATTCCATACTGCATAGCCTCTCCGTGGTGAGCTTCACAGATAGGCACTTTCTTTAAATAATTGACTGTGTCTTCTTGTGGCAGATCTCTGCTCACATTTCATCTTGTATTCACCTTCTTGGTGGCTGTGCAGTAATTTGGGTCTTGTAGCCATGGTTCACAGGGGGAATTATTTAGAAAAGTTGCTGGCTGAATGCAGCGCTGCTTTGATACCTGGAAGCCAAACTGGCATTAGCATAAGACTTTTGCTCAGCTGGGTTCTGATACTGGTACAAGTTTTGTTAGAGATGCAATCACTTCTTGGGATCATCATTCAAATCTCTGATAGTAATTGGCCTAACCCAGAAACAGAGAAGATCTCCTTTTTTCTTTCTTTTCTTGGTAGAAGGTAATCAGTCAATGTCTGTATAATGTTCCCTCATGGTTTCAATGCTTTTGATCATAGAATCATAAAATAGTTTGAGTTGGAAGCGACCTTTAAATGTCATGTTGTCCAACCTCCCCTGCAATGAGCAGGGGCATCTTCAACTAGATCAGCTTGCTCAGAGCCCCGTCTAACCTGGCCTTGGATCCCTCCAGGGATGGGACATCCACAACTTCTATGGGAAACCTGTGCCAGCGTCTCACCACCCTCAGTGTAAAAATTTTCTTCCATTTTCTTCCTTCTATCAAGTCTAAATCTTTCATCTTTTAGTTTAAAACCACTATCCCTTGACCTTTCAAAACAGGGCTTGTCCCCCATAGACCCTCCCTTTAAGTACTGAAAGGCTGCAATGAGGTCTCGCTGGTGCCTTCTCCAAGCTGAACTGTCCCAACTCTCTCAGCCTGTCCTCATACCAGAGGCGCTTCAGCTCTCTGATCATCTTTGTGGCTCTCCTCTGGACTTGTTCCAACTGGTCCATGTCTTTCCCGCACTGAGGGCTCCAGAGCTGGATGCAGTACTCCAGGTGGGGTCTCACCAAAGTGGTGCAGAGGGGCAGAATCACCTCCCTTCACCTGCTGGACACACTTCTTTTGTGGCAACCCAGGATATGGTTAACTCTCTGAGCTGCAAGTGCACATTGTCAACTCATGCCCAGCCTTTCATCCACCAGCAGCCCCAAATTCTTCTCAGCACAGCTACTCTCAGTCCCTTCATCCCCCAGCCTGTATTGATACTAGGGATTGCCCCAACCCCGGTACAGAACCCTGCACTTGTTGAACCTCATGAAATTCATATGAACCCTCTTCTCGAGCCTATCCAGGTCCCTCTGGGTGGCATTTTGATATCCCAATAGGGTTTGCAGTTGATAGCCCATTTTTCAATCTTGCTAGCGAGCAAGAGGAACACTAATGAGTTGGCCAAGTGATTCCAGTGTTGCATTTCCTGAGCATATGCTAGCATCTCTTCCTGCTTGAGAAATGTGACGATTGTCACCTATTCCCTTGGGGTCCAGGTCAAGTGTTGAAACTGGCAGACGCTTTAGTGAGTACTGCCAACACAGATCTGAGTTTGGAGGGTCCTCACGGCTGGGGCAAGATAACCTTCTCATAGGGTGTTGTTGGCAAAGGAGTCTGCAACCTTTTCTGTATGCTCTAGTGTAGTTATGAACCTGCCTTTTCCACTTGTCCTGACAGCTCCTTCACCTGAAGATAGGTTATACGGAGATGTGTATAGTTGCCATCTGTGCCCATGGAGGCATCAGGACCAGGCAGATCAGTTGTATGTATTCTGGACCTGATGTCTTACTTTACTAACAAAAATGTTAAAGTGATATTCTGAAAGAACTTTTTTAGGTTCTTCGCAAATAAATCCCATAAGATTAAAAATATTTGGCTTATAATGCCTCTTCATATTCTGTATTCTGCTGACCTTCCTGCTAAATGCTTCATATTGTGTAAGCGTGACTTGTGCTTTTTCTTATTGATTATTCTAAAATACAAATTTACAATTGATTCTCAAGTCTTGGATGCTGCTGAAAACCTCTACTAGGAATAGATTTATATAGATGATATTCACTGCTACTTCCAGCGTATGGAAATATACTGAAACGCTATTTTTAGATGTTTTGTATGGCAGTCAAGATTTTGCTCACCCTCTTGCCTGTACTTTTTATTTCTTGCAATTTGGAGAGTTTTAGATTAAAATAAAGAGAAAATTAGGTACATAATCAAACATAATAAATTTACCCTTAGCTTTGACAGTCCATTATTACAACTGCTAATTTATCAGTAGGTAGTTTTATCAGTGGGTAGGTGCCTTTCTTTTTGTAATGGATATTGAAGATAATTTTAAATGTAACTTTTAAGCTTAGCCAATTTACATAGTACTTTGGGAGATTAGTTGCTCGTGTATAAGGAACCATGTGCATTTGAGTGGTGTTCCATGTCCTTCTTGTGTGTGTGTTTTTTTTTTTTTTTAATATTTGCAGAATAATCATTGATTTCTTCAGCAAGGTGTTTACCCCTAAGTAAGCATTGGAGTTGGAAGTAGGTAAACGTCTGAAAATTGGTTGAAAGTCTTTCATTAGAGCAGTCTTTCTCAATTCATGATTCATACCATGTTTGTCAGAATGAATTGAGGTCTAGAAAAACTGTTTGGGTTTTATGTTCCCCTGTAAGCTGTTTCCAGCTTCTGGGTTTTGGGTTCTTTAGTTTTGGTGGGTTTTTTCCTGCATCCAATGATCTTCAGTGAAACAGAAGCTGCAATTTCCTGTCTTTCCCTCCTACCTCTGTATTTTTGCTTCCTTGTTTTTTTAAGACATGAACATCACTAACATCAGAACAGAAAACGTGAGAACTACTAAATAGGATTACATAAAAATGATGATTTAATTGAGCTCTTACACATGATAAGAAAATTTTTATATTTTGCTGAACTGCAGTTTATGGAGGTCCTTGGTAAGAGAATGCCAAGTTGCTTTTGGCATTCATTAACACTAAGTCCAAATCACTGCTAATTTTGTGTAGCAGCAAAAGTGACAAAGAAGAGTAGAGCCTGTGATTGTAAGTATATTTATATTTGAAAATGTGCTTTTTTCTGTAAGTTGTGGGAAATTCTTTCCACGGGACAAGCAATTCTCTCTCCTTTATCTTAGAGGTAGAATGATCTATGAAACAGTTGCTGGCATGACAAAATCCCAATCTCGAAAGTAGGACAGGAAAACATTTTCCACTTTTTACAGATCAATCTTTTTGTATAACTGAAAGCAATTGCAGTCCTTTAAAAAAAGAGTCATGTACGGGAGAAAAATTACATAGTAAATGGCGTTCTAAATCTAGAAGTAATTCCCTGCTAGTTTTAACACATAAGAAAAAAAAATAATATAGGCAAAATTACAACCCAGCTCTTGTGCTGCCTCTACCAAATATTGTCTGGTAGACCAATTTTTAAAGAAGCACCCAGGGCTTGCAATATATTTACTTCTGCCATTTAAATTATAATTTTATTTTAGATTTGTTTGTGTAACAGATATATTGGATTACTGCTAATATCAAGTCCTGTATTTAGTTCAGATTCCCAACTTTCTGAAGGAAGAAAATGCCAGAGGAGGGTAAAATAGTTCAAATAATGTGGAATACAAGGCTCAGAATGGATGCAGATGGTAATACTGACAGTGTTTGTAGTAGCAGGCCCAAATATGTGCAGCGAGCAAGAATGTATCAGACTTGGAAAGCTATCAAGAAGGGAGATTTTATTTAGTTTAAAGTACAGCCATTTCACTGCAGAAGGTGGTAATCTCTCTTAAGTGTAAATCTGCAAAGGGAACTTCAGCCAGCACTGGCTTCTCCTGAAGGTAGACTCAGTTTTCATCATAATTCTGAAACACATAGAAAATGGAGTCTAAAGTCTGGAAAACATCCATCTATGTGTATGTATCCATTTACAAAAGCCCTAGGCATGAGTCAACTGATTCATTAAGTCACCCAATTTGGAAAAGTGATGTATTTGGGGAAAAAAGTAGGCACTAAAATATATTCACCAACAAAATTGTCTTGAATAGTATGAAACATGTGGGGTTAGGTTTGTTTTGTTTTTTAAATAAAGTTTTATTGTACTTTAACCACCACAAACTCCAGTGGACAAAATGCAAGCCCAGTATTGGCAATTGGAATTGAAAAATTTGGGCAGCCTCCGTTGACTGTCCTGTTTTTAAAATCTTCCTTTTAGTCCCATCTTGGCACCCCATGTGTTGTTCTCAGTCCTTCCCCTGATACTCCTTGCTTGCAACTTACAATTGTGTCCTGTATGACTAAATATCTGTGTTTTATTCTGCTATTAATAATGAGATGCAGCTTTAAAGCACAATTAGCTAGGGAACATCACGAACTGATTTGGTAGCACTTGTCTGTTCTTTCTTTAACCAAAAGGAAACTAGTCCATAGTGTGTTTAGAGAATTTGGTTATTTAGCCTAATATAATTAAATAAAAATCTGTTTTTTAACTGTTAAGAGTGAAGTAAACAACATTTTCTGTAACTGCAGTCTTTGGATATTAACATACTTTCTTGCTTGTTTCAGAGAGGAGTATGAGTAAGGCTTTGAGAGGGTTGAAAGCAAATGTGATGAATAGATAAAAGCGAAAGAAGTCAAAGATAGATTTAAATTGCTTTTTAATACAGACTTTAGTAATATGATAAAAATAGATGTAATCATGAAACCTGACTATCTTAATACATTCCTGCAAGGCGACCTTAATTCTAGCATTTAGTAAATGCTGATTATTTGCAACTCTGAAATTGTTATAGTGTCCTATTTTGGATATAATGTAGCGTGTCTGTGTTTGTCCTCTCTAAGCTTTTCCAGGGGAAAAAAAAAAAAGAAAAAGAACCAGAAAACAATAGAGGAGAAAATGTGGGAGGCATGAAAATAACCCCAGGGAATTGAAAAATAGAAGGGAGAAGTAAGTGAACAAAGGGCTAGTTAGGAGAAGGAACAAAATATTGTAGGGTGACAAAAGGGAAGAGCAACCAAGCTGAGAAGAGATGGCAAGTTTCATAAAATGGTATCTGTTATCTTTTTAGGGAGAAATCAACTAATTCAGTGTGGGAAAGAATGAGAGGCAGAGAATGGGGTTTGAGGATTGAGGAAAAGGTAGTCAGGAGTTAAATATGCAGCAGGTGATTAAACTGAAGAGTAGAAAGAGGTGGCAGAAGTGAAGAAATGGAGAATTCCATTGAAACAGGGGAAAAGCTCCCTGGGTATAGGACTTGTAAGAGGTGAACCACAGCTTGAGATCTGATGTCGGTGTGAGCTTGGCAGACTAAGCTTTTCTGGAAGTAGAAGCAAAATAAAAAAGTTGAGGACAATGTAGTATATCTTGTGTGCTTCCTAGCTATCTGATCCCACTTTGAGCAGAAGGTTGGACTAGAGACCTCCTGAGATAGGGACCTGCCAACCTGAGTTATCCTACGAATGAGGAATGAACAGACATGGGGATTCAGAAAAGAGCAGTCAGAGCAAGAAAGCAGTTCTCAGTGCAATGCAAATAAGTGTGTGATGGGAAAGAATGTGTCTTTAATGGAGCTGATCTTGAGAGCAATTCACTGTGGTTCACTGACCACATTACAGAAGCAGAGCTTAGAGAGGAAACTTATCTTCTTTTTTCCCCTCTCATGACCATCCTCTTGACTAAACCTGCACCATAATGATATTAAAACAACATGAAATAGAAAATTGTCTTGGAAATCAAGATGAAAATGCTTGTTTTGGTGAATAGTATTGTTGAAATAGGGCTGCTGCACTGCTGAGGGCACTACAGTAGGACAAGGCAAGTGATGTCCTACCCTAAAAGCTGTAGTTGGTGAGAATAAATGCGGGGTTCAGGAGGAGTGAGCTGAAGGACACTGGGCGACAGAGGAGTTGGTCAAAGTTTGTACATCAATGGAAGCTGTGTAGAAAGAAGAATGTAGTTGTCTTCAGTACTCAGAAGAGGGGAAATGTGGGACATAGTGGAAGAAATGGGAAATCTCCAAACTGGAGATGGAGTTCAATGTTTCCAGTGTTGTTTGAGCCATGGCGTTAGAGGAAGAGAGAGCTCTACAGGAGACAATACAGAGCCACATCCCTCAGACAGTCAGTGTGACAACCAGTGGCAGAGTAGGAGATGAAGGGACTGTAGGTGGCTCTGAGTTTTTAGTGATGGAATAGATGTTCCTAAAGCACCATGAGAGTTAGAGAGGATGGGTGGGAGTTAAGGGCGGGGAAGTCTGCAGGAAAGTTGCAGGAAGAGATGGAGGAAGGATCAGGATTTGGACAACAGTGAGGAGGAGGTGGTCATTTCACTTTACGTTGATAATTTTGATATCTCTGTTCTGTGGGGCAGGGAGTGAACACCCAGGCTGATACGATCTGCAGTGCAGAGGGATCTAGGAGGTACTGGTTTTGTGAAAGTGTGTTACCCAAGTTTGACACAGGTGTGAATTTCTTTCTGCCTGAATTAATTTGGTAGTAGTTTTGGCCCATTTTCTATGCTCAGGTGTTCAATTTTTCACTTCAGACCTACCACTGCTGAATAAACGAGTAGAAATTGTTCCTTTGGTAGAGCTGGTAGAGAGAAGATGCTTTCTAGAAGATGTACCCTTTCAGGGTGTGAAGCATCATTAATCAGGGACCCACCAGGAAGAAAGATTCTGGACCCTCATGAGCTGTACCACAAGAGAACACTTTAAGTTACCAGTAGCACGTTGAAGCTCTGGAATATGAAATTAACTGATAATTTTCATAAGTCACGCTCTTTCCCATAAACCAAACTGATCTGCTCTCCTGGGGGGAGACAGAACAACTGGGCTGACTTCTCATTATCTCTTCCTATGGCGTATCCTTATTGAATTACTGCCAGGTAGAGGCAGCAGATGCTCATCAAGCCACTGCAGGACTCCTCTGTTAATTGAACTGTAATGGGGATGACAGCAGGGAAGGTCAGGATGATGGGACCAGTGATGTAACGTGAACTCTGGTAAGAACAACCTGCATGGGCAATTGACCTTGCTTAGATAATATTATACCAAGGGCTTTTATCAGTTGATATTATTATGATTATTCTTTCCTATCAATACTGCAATAATGTCAGGGACCCCTGTGTGAATCATATTATATTGTGTCCAGGGCAAATATATTTCTCACCCTAAGGAGATTAGACTTTCCAATGTGATAAAATATAGTGAGTCTATAACCAGCTACAGGGGAAAAGAAATGGGAATGAAAAAGGTAAGAGTGACAAAATTTTAAATAGATTTATTGCTTTACTCAGCTGGTTGCTCCAACTGCTTTAAAGGGTAGTGTCATTCTTTCGAATTGCCCCTATGGCAGTTTGGTATTTTTGTTGTCTTTCTGCATAGTTAATCTTGGGGCGAAAGCAAGTCCACTTTTAAATAAATGTGCAGATGTTATTAATGGTTTATGATGTGAAAAACATATTCCTACACCTGGTTTGGTGGCTCTTGCGAGGTGCCTGGGAATGCCTGAGCTTCAGGGATGCATCCTACTGCCAGGTTCTGAGCTGGAACGTTTGCCTGGTGTTTTTTGCACTCTGGAGAGAACGATGATGTGTGATGATGGGAGCTCTCAGCTGTGGTGTGGATCTTCTGTGGAGGCGTGTTTTCCCTGGGTACTATGGCTGCAGGGGGGAGACGAGGCTGCAAAGCCTTTCCCTGAAGACCCTCGCAGGGTGCCGTGGGGAAGTTTGGTATAAGTAGCGTGTGCATTTCTGAAAATGAATTCCACCTAAAAAACAGATGCTACTTTTCAGTACAGTCTGAGCATCATTACACTGTTACCCTTGGTGACTTGGAATAAGTCTGTGTGGCAATTAGCAAAAGCTGGATTCAGAGCACAGCGTGTGCACATTGGCATCTGTGTGTGTGTGTTCAGAAGCAGTTTTCAGAAGTTCTTTTCTCAATGTCACTCTTTCAGCCTTCACTTTTTTTTTTTTTTTTAATAATACCATTTTTTTCTTAACCCTCGTATTACTCTTCCTGGGCCAATTGGTGTCACTGACTGGGGCATCCATTGCAAAGTAGATGGAAGGAAAATAAATGCATCAATAGTAAGGAATTACAAAATATATTTGATTAACTTATTTTGAGAACTCTAGCTATAATTATTTCACATACATATTCTTACATGGGACCTGACTTACACAGGGTTTTATTCTGTAGAAATGCTGAAACCTGGTTTGTAGGGGACTTTATCACAAGACTTCATTGGTGATGTTTGATAGGAAATGAAGAAGTACAGTGTCAGTGTTTGATTAACTGTCCTCCTCTATAGAGCCTGTGCGTTTTTGGAGTGGTATGGTATTTGCATTGCATTGTGCTCCATATTTTCTCCTTTCCTATGAGTTTGTACTTTAGTGCACTGAAATAAGCAACTGATGACAGAGGATGCATTGAAATAAACGTTTATTTCAGCACTTTAGAAATGAGTTTTTTGAAATGGAATTTATCTTGTGGATGTGTTGGTGTCTCTTCATATTAGCTCATTTGAGTATAGACTTGATCTAGGTAGTGCAAATGGCAAAATAGTAACGACTGCAAACTAATACAAATACAAATAGAGGTAAGAATATTGTGGAAAAGAAATTATTCTTAGTGCAAGTGTTACAGCAGAAAGAAAACTTTATACATTTAAGAAGTATTGAAGTTGGCCTCTGCATATTTATTTGTACAAGAGTGGGGTTATTTTAGGTGTAGTCACCAATATTTAGAAGTTCAAAACTGAACGTCACATACTCTCATCAGAACTGAATAACAAGCTAAACCTGTAGTTTAGCTGCCTATCTGTAGTTAATTTTTTTGGTCAGATACTTGGGCCTGTGCGTGTGCTCGGTTGATCTGGTTATTGCATGGAAATGTAGAATAAAACAATTTAAATTGGAGATAAGCTTCAGACAGGCCAGTCCTGTGACAAGGAAGCAGATGGTCCTTCCCCTGCTAAGCAGAGCCTAAGTCTTTGCTGAGCTCATATGCTTGGTGCTACTTGATCGTATTATTTTGACCTTGTGTTTAAGATTGATAAACTCTGCGTGGTGGCCGTGTTCCAGCGAGGAGAAAAAACCACCCTGACCTACAGCCTGCGATGCTGTATTAATGTCAAATAATATAAAGTAATATCAGAATGCAGAAGAAAATCACTGCAGTAAAGCAATTTAATTTCGGTGAACTGAAAGCACTTTAATGGGAATGCTAGGAAAATCTGCTGTTGTTCCTGCAGCAGAGGTTATGAGGTGGTTTTTTCTTTTTTTTTTGTAACTCTGCTGCCTTGTAATTGGTGACTTTGAAGCTTTCTGTTTTCAGTGTGAATGGTCATGCTGCTAAAGTAGGGAGTTTGCTCTCCGAGTTTGATTTCCAGGTTTGCCTCTTAAAGGAAAATAATTTCAAATACTGGTTTTCAAATGGTATTATATTGATGAATGTGCATTATATGCAATGTTTTGCCAGTAAAGGGAGAGTAATTCTCTTTGAACAACAACTTGCAATAGCATTTACTGAAATGGTGTTGGAAGCAGTGCCAGCTCCCTTTCCCTTTGTCTGCTTAATTGCAATTTAACAGTAATCCAAGATCTATGCAACTGTGACAATAATTCTTAGATATAGCTGAGTTTGAAAGGACCTTTAGTTCATCCACTGCCAATGAGAAATGCTATGGCAGAATAGTATATTGAAAATGGACTCAAACTTTTCTCTAACCATTGAAAAATAAACAAAAAGAAACTTTTTTTCCTCCCCTCAAAGCTATGAAGTTTTACTGTTATGGAAAGGATGTGCTATGCTGTGAAAACATCCCTGAGCTTGTTCTGGGCTGTGTTCTGCTGTTCTGACTGACAAACCTATTGTGAGAATGCATCCAGTTGCACTGTATATAGGTTATATACATAACCCCTATAAAAAAAATAAAACCATCCCAAATTTATGTAGGTTCAGGGTGTGACTCCATAAGTTTATAGGAGGGCTGTGAGATACAGAGACCTTGTGTCTCAGAGGTGTGGAAGCCACAACTTCTTGGAGGCTGGGAAGGTACAGTGAGAAGTATTTTGTGTGCATGCTCTGTTCTTACACTGCACCCTGGGCATTTGGTGGTGTTCTGTTAGAGACAGGATCTGGGGCTTTGGTTAGAGTTGCTACAGCCTTTCTTGTATTTAATTAAATATAAGAAAGTGCACAAGCAGTGTGAAAAGGTTACTTAAAAGTTATTGGACACTTTCTGTGTTCTGCTGCTCGGAAAGAAATCAATGACTTAGTTCACAAGAGAAACCTATTGACAGTCTTGAGCATTTTGATCTTAATTGCTCTGTGCTTGTTCCTGCTGCGAGGAGTATGATAATAGCTTGAAGAACATTTGTGAAGGTAAATTAGCCTACTTTGAGTGCTAAAATACAACAAGAACACTAAAAGGTCCACAGCTGGTAAATACCATTGAGAAGTCCAAGGCTTGGATGACACTCGGGCACTTGCATACTGGGTCACACTGAATGTTTTTTGTAGAAGGAAATGTTGGGGTGTTCTTTGATTGTTGAGTGTCGTTCATCTTCCTCTTCCATGAGCAGGTGTCTTGTGTGATCGTGCAGCTGAGGAGTATCAGGATGGTGCCTTTTACAAACTATTGAACCCTTGACTTTGAAACCTCCCTGCTCTTCTGGCAGAGTGTAAACTACACGTGTTTGTGTACAAATGAAGCAAGTTTTGCTTCAACTGCATTTAACTGATCTTCTGAACTGGCTTCCTCAGAAAAGTCTGAAATCACATATACTTTTTATTATTGAAAGTCAAGTGTGTTCCCATAGAGTCCATAGGAAGTACTCGGAGTGAAGGAGATGTAACAGCAGCAGCATTTCACAGAACAGTTCTGCTCTATCACTGTTTTAATTAAAGTCATTCTACTGATGGAAAGTCTATTCTCTGGTGTTTTCTTTAATGTAGTCATAATGCATCAGTTTGAGCTCCCTTGCTGCAACATCTTTCATTATAATCCACTTAGCTAAGTTTATAATTAAACTTCTAAATTCAAACCTGCTTTTATTACGTTTTTAGGATGTAGGAAAACCGAAGCAGAAAAACTTAAGATTCATGGGTTTTACCCCAAACAAATCAATGTAAGTTAAGAAGCAATTAATTGGCAGTACAGTAATTTCATATTCTTGCATTTAATCCCCCAAATCTTCCATAGCTTTGGGACAAGAAGCGAAATATGATTGAATAGAAGAAAAAAGATTAAGTAATTAATAGATTCTTATAATTTGACTATAGAGATCACCAAAATTCCTGAACTTCTAAATATGATGAGATGGTGACTACCTATTAAGCTTTCCAGCAACTGAGTTTTGGGGAGATTAAGGTTTATACATGCAGGGGGACCAGTGTGAATTTGTGTTCAGCGTTGTTGATCTGAAGATCGTGCAGCCCAAAACGTGTTACTCCCATCCCCAAGCAGGCTGCTGGTTGTTTGCTAAAGTTATCTTCTGTCTGCAGATGTGTTAACACCAGATGTTCTTTCAGGCATTATTTACCCTTACAGTTATTGTAGCAAATTACCAAAGAATTGTGGAGCTTAATGTTTTTGATTCCTGATGGGTGACCACTGAGGACAAAAACTCTGTCAGGCAATTGTCAACCTGATGTATAAATGTAGCTCATTCACACTGTATGTCTTTTATCCATGATTTTTTAAAATGTTCCTGGAAGAAGAGTAAATATTCTTAACTGAAGCTTGCAGATGAAATATAGAGAATCAAGCTACCTTTCTCATATATGCAGAGTCACTCTGCTGAAATCAAGGGGAGCACTTGCAGAATCAAGTATTAGTGTCAATGTGACCTTAAGTGACTTTTTGCACAGGTTTCCGACACAGCTGGAGCTGGAATGAATTTAAGCTGCCCCCTACTTTGACCAGAAAACTGACTTCCTCCAGGTGTATAAGTGGAAGAATCCATGGTATTTGTTTTCTGTATGAATAAAGGCAATTTAATGTAAAAGCCTTCATTAAATATAAAATTGGGCAGTCTGTGTATATGCCCATACCATGGGCACACATGCACTGAAGGTCTGATCCCAGTTTGATGCGTGTGACTGTGCAAACACATTCATTTTGTTAAACTCAATACCTCTAGCACCAGCTAGGTCTTTTTGGGGAGTATCTCCCCCAGGGATGGTCTGCAGCACGTGTTTGTGGTGATCAGCCTTTGCTGTTATGGGCCAGGCATTCTGCTTCTTTAGGGCAGAATAGAATTAGCTTTTTGGATAACAGCTTTCTGAGAAGGCAAGGCAGATTTTACTGGTATCTGAGGGTAAAGAGTATGCTATAAACATCCAGATTATCTTGGAATATCACAAGCAATGGGTTTGTGCTGTGTGTAGTAGGCAAACAGTTGCATAATTACTGCTTACGTTTGTGTTAAGAAAATTTATTCATGATTAATGATGCTTATCTTTGTGCTAGACACCTGCCAAATGCTTTATAGCCACGCATATGATCTGCAGTTGTTCTTTTTGGTTGCTATTTAAAGTGTTTGGGATTATTCTAATTGCATCATGTATTTTAAATGGAGAGTGCTACCCAGGTGTCCTTGTCAGCAGCCCTTTCTCATACAAAAAATGTAGGTCAGATTTACCCATGATGGGGAAGGTCACAACTCCCAGTGAACTCGAGGGGATTTTAACTGATGTATGACAAGGCTGAAATCATGTCTCAGGTTTAGATCAGTTTAAGTTGATCTTTTGCAAAGTTCAGTAATAAATACTGCATAAATCCACATTGGAGCAGAGCCAGATTGAACTTTCCTACACCACAGAAACGACGCAAAATGACTGGACCTCTTGTGGAAAGCTGTAGAAAGAGCAACTGGTCTCTTCTCTACCAGTGCAATACATGGAGAGTGGGGACCCAGAACTGGACCATCAGGCTTTTGTCTTTCAGTGTTGGATGCTTTTGAGGACTCTAAAGTGTCTTGGACTAGCCCAGTGCCTGTCACTTGGAAACATCTGCCTCTGTGTGCACATCTGTAGCTTGCGGTTGTCAGAGCAGTGGCTGGAAAATGGGAAAAGTTTCCCAGAGGCTTTTCCCCCTCCCTAGCTAAGCAAGGATTAGAGTGGGACTTGGCTGTTTGATGTTTCATTGACATTGGAAATTAAATTAAATTTTGAACACTTCAGAAATAAGATATTTATTTGTCAGCTGTATACGTATTCATTTATTTATATCATTTTGACACTATACTTGAATGCCTTTTCTCAGCCAAAATGTAGGTTTCTAAATGGAAGTCTGTTATTTAAAACTAGCCTTTATTCAATCCTGTCATTAAGAGAATTAGCAGTGGATTAGATAATGTAAATGCACTGTTATGATCATTAGAAAACTTCCATGTGGCTTTTCAAAATTGCCTGTATATTCACAGCCATCACAGCTAATGTTTGGTGTCCTTGTTTTTCTCAACAACATTCCATACAAACCAAACAAAGGGAAAAGGATGCTTGTGTCTAATCCTTCAAATATAGGAAAACAACACCTCATTATTTAATTTCATGGGAATCTATTAGTGCAGGCTATTAATTGGCTAGATCTGTATTATAAAGGATATTGAATAAATCCAGAGAATCAGTTTTGGAAAAGTAAGATATTTTTCATAGTAAAACACATATCTTGAATATATTTAAGCAATTGAATGAATGTAATCATGACTAGTCTTGGTGAAGTCAATTTTTACAATGTGAATTTGATTTTTTTTTTTTCCCTCCATTTTTCCTTTCTGTTTCCCAGTTTACAGCTAGCCATCCTGACACATTTGGGAGCTGAGATATACTGTAACTAAATTTGATGTGAAGTGTCGGTGGCCTTCATAATGTAATTTATTCATGTTTCTGTAGATAGCATATGTTGCCTGTGCAATAATTTTTTATCGTATCAGGACAGAACAGCTACTGTTCCAAATTGTGTTATACAAACCTAGATATACAGACAAATTTTTATTATGCTTTGCTGTGGTGTAAATCAGTGGACTCTGAGCTCTGTTGGGGTGGGTGAGATTAGAATCAGTCTCATGGTGTCTAATTTATTTCTATTTTTTCTGACTTAATGTAATCTCTGTTCCTGCTCCGTGGGGAGCAGCAGCCAGTTATCTTTGTAGTCCTGCCCAAAATATGAGCATATGTGAAACTCCTTGTTTTGGGCAGGAGGCTGCTACTCCCAGGGATTCATTGCTGTTTACTGACCCTTTGAATGCTGAGATGAAGGCAGTATATTGAGAAAGCAGCTGATGTGTGCTGATGGTGCTTCATTAAAAATCTCGGCATCTTTATCAGCTGTTATCTGAGGTTTCCTTGGATTTGGCCATTTCACACCCTCACCTGCTTAAGATGTGTTGTTTTTACAGCGTTTTTCTGGACCTGGAGAGCTGCCCTACAATTCAGATGAGTGTTGTCTGCGCAGGGCTGGCTCCCCTCCAGTACTTAAATCTGAGCACCTGAATAATTCCTGTCCTTGTTTTGCATTTTTGGTTGTGAACAGTGCTGGAGCCAATGTCACTAATTCCTTTTATTTCCCTTGACAGAAAGCCAGTGACTCTGTTTTGTGACCGCCATAGATGGTAACTGCAATGCTGAAGACATTGGGCGAGTTGCTCCTCCTCAGCTCTTCGGTGTGAGGTGAGCAGCCATCTAGATGGGCAAAAAAAATTAATCACAGGATGCCCAAGAGCCCCTTTTTCTCCCCCGAGGACTTTTCTACTGTGTTTGTACTGGGGAGGAATGGGGTTTCCATCTCATTTCTGAAGGATGTTCAAGATTTCTGAGCTTCGCTTGTGCTTCGTGTAAGGCCACCTGTGATCTGTGTTACATTGTCCGGGTGTTGGAACTCAATGGGTTGCATTCTGAATTAAATGTGAATTCTGAATTAAATTAACCCAGAAGACATGAGCAAAGCAATATATCTGGTCCCTGGCCTGCATTACTATATTTGGTCAGCTTAATGGTTTTTCGGGTCTTACCTGAAATGCTATTCATCTCAAGAATGCAAGAATGAACTAAACCAGATAACAGATATTACATTGAGTTTTCCACCAAAGTTAGTCAATATCTGATTAAATGTAATTGCCTGAATTTATCATGATAGAAACTGTTTCAAAGTAATTTAAATACAGCTTGAAATGAAAATTTTTACTGTATATTCAATATGCACTATTTTCAGATTTATCTTCAGTTTCTTATCAAGAACAATGCTGTGTATTATGTGTTATGACAATGTTGCATTTCAGAAGGTTAGGAATATAATGGAATTTTCTGGACTAAACTTCTAATAGCTGATAATTTTAATGAAAATGAACAAGATTATGCCAATGTAGACAAATCTTGAAGACAGGTGTTATCTCTCTGCTTACAGTAATACGTATGTGACGTTTTTTGCCTATTAAAAAGTAGGATTAATCACTAATGAGTAGAAATATGTTATGGATTTAAACATGGTGTAAATTCAAAAGCTATTACATATGAAAAAAATTAATATGTAAATTTACATCAGAAACTAGCTCTTGTTTGATGTGGCACATACCAGGACTGCTTTTTGAGACTTCAAAACTCTTCCCACTTGTATGCGGATGAATTCAAAATATCTTTAAACTCATGTAAAATCTGCCTAAATAAGTGGCTGGTTGGTCACCTTTTGGGATGAGAGAAATAGAGCTTTGAATTACCAGGCTGAATCAGAAGATCTACGATTTTGTTTTCTTGTATGCCTTTCTTAATTCCTCTTGTTTTGGAGCTTTTCCGTGGTATGTAAACAGTGTGGACATTTGCTGAAGTTCTCTTCTCTTGGAGACAATTAAAAGTTGGGGTCCTGTGTTGTAGGGGAGACACAGAGTGACCTTCCTTCTTGCTTCCAATGCTGCACAGTGATTATTTTAATAACTTGAATGGTGTAAAACTGCTGCAGCAACAGGATTTGATCCATTCTTCTCTCAATCTTAATGTGGCTCTGGTATTTCTGAAGTGTTGGGGGGCTTAGTTAAAATCCCTTAGTCAGAAAGAACTTGCCAGAGTAACTGGATGCTGATCTGGAGCTCAAAGATCAGCGACTTGAATGTGAAGCACAAATTCTAGAGAAATGCCTGAGTAATGTCTAGTTTTCCCTTTCAGGCTGATTCATCATGTGCTGAAAAGCAACCCCTGCTTTTCCTGTTGCGTTTCCCATGTTTCTTGTGTATCCCATGTTTACATATGGTATAGAGCTGAAACAATTCCAGGTCATATTTCATTTGTCAGGGATCTTAAATGTAGGACATGGCGTCTGTATTCAGGGCTGAATTTTGCAGCTGGAATCCATTCTCGGTTTTGGTTTAGACTGCTTATAGCAAGATAATTTTCATACTAAAGATAAATTAGAGAAAAGAAGGGACACGTCACAGACTGTTTTCAGAGCCCTTGCCATTTATTTGTGCTGGCAGATTTCTTCTTAAGGACCTGCTAAAAGCATTAAAGCATTTGCGATGGCTGGCTTTGTAGGATGGGACTGCAGGTCCTCAGGGAGCTGGCTTTCTCTCCCCTGTTTCTCTCCCTGACTTTTTTTCTCTCTCCTTTTCTCCAAGTGAAGCACCTCCATAACAGAATTGTCCTCCCCAAGCCTGGAACACAGGGACTATGAAATGCACAGTGGCTACCAGGTTACCCTTAGGCTGAGCCTGCTGCTTTGGTGTTTGTAAGTCTTTTAGCAATCTTTTTCTTTTTCTTTTTTTTTTTTTTTGTTAATTCTAGGACCAAAGAAGACAAGAGACTGAACTATCTGAATTATGCTTCTGCAACAGAACTGGGTTTCTCCTCATTGGGCATGGAAAAGCCTGGGGAAATCCTTCCTTTTGTTTGTTTTCTTAATGTTACAAACAGCTGATTTGGAAGCCAGGAGAGGTCATCAGTTTGTCTGGAAAACAGGTAGGAAAAAGATATGTTGGTTTATCTACTAGATAATCCCTGCATTTGAGGATGAAGCGATTGCCCTTTCTCTATTCTGGTTAAGCTCAATAATAAAATTTAAAAAATCTGATAATGTCTTCTATTCTAAATTCTTTTGTAATTGAAAAATAGGGGGGTTTATTCTCTATTTTAAATTGGTAATCTTTGCGTCTGTTGAAGTTATGCATGACAGTGATTCTAGAGTATAATTTTGGGACTCCTCTATGCTTTTATCCAAGAGTAAAATTCTCACTGGATCCTGATATCATCATCCTAACGTTGCTTCATGTGAAATATTTAACCATTTTCTTTTCATGTTTGAATGAAAAGGGTGCGCCACCATCTTTCAGGATGAACCGAGACAGAAGTAGATGCTCTTGGTTGATCTGTTTGTAATTAACATTTCATTGGTACATTTAGTGAATTATTTCTGTCCATCAGTCGGATTGGATACATACAATGTTTGAATATTGAAATTTAGGCGAGCACAACATTTGGAAAATCTGTGAGGATACATTTAAAACACTGCAATTCTTACTGAGAGGGAGGAGGTAACTAAGAAGTGGAATGATACGGATGCATAAAAAGAAGTGTAATGCATTGGATGCTTATTTTCTAGCACAATACAACAACCAAGTGTGGAATGAAGTGGAAAGATTGGCAAATTTGGGAAATGTTTACTCAAAGTACTTAATCAAAAATACACAACTGAACCAGGGGTTCCATTGGCTAGGATCCCTTTGAGGTTTGGCCTTTGAGCAGCAGAGCGATTAAAGCTGATGGAAAAATAATTCCCCCCCTTTTTTTGGAGAGGTTATTTGCTGTTTTGGTTATTTGTTTTTTTAATCATAGTTCAATAGAAGGTAAGAGACTGAATTGGCTGAATGATGAAACAATTATTCTGGGAGAGCTCCTGTCCTTCTGGTAGGGTCAATGCAAGCTTCTCCCCCTGGTGATTGTGATGGGAGGCTGAGGGCTGGTGAAGTGCTGTTTAAATATAATTTCATACTTTATTTCTAAAGACTCTTTTTTTACAACATCTTGCATGAAAAAATGAAGAGAAAATAAACAACATAAACTGTCTTTCTCCAATTCACTGTTTACATGATTTTTGAGCAATCTTTGAAAGGTAGCGTTTGTTTTCTTAAGACAAATTAGACCCTTCAATGCTGTCTGTCTTCTTTTCAGTTCTGAAGTGTATTTTACCATCATCAGTCCTTAGAGGTGTGCATTGGAAGTCATAAAAATTTCATTTTACTTGATGATTCCAGCTGACAATAAAGAGATATCGATGCTCCAAAGGCATCTGAGGCAGATGAATTAGAACTAAGAGAAGGTGATGCACAGATTGGGGTGGACGTGGGCTACCGTGCTCTGAAAGCCCCATGATGATCTTGTTGTGAAGGTTCACCTTCCAGATGCAGAAGGAATTTGTCAGTTCTTGTGGCTCCCACAATGAATTAGAAATATCTGAGCTCTCAAGAATCATTTTAAAAACGTTAAATCTTAAAAGTATTTTGATGCATTTTCTCTGCTTATGTGTTGACTAGAGGTGGAAAACAACTATGAGTGAAATGTTTTCCAAATGAAAATAACTTTTGAGCTTGAGACAAATTAATTGTCCTGTTTGGCAAAAACAAAAATTTTTTTCCCCTCCAGTTACATATTTTTATAGTTGTAAACAAAATTTTCATTTTTTCATTGGAGTATTTTTGCTGAAAATGAGATAAAAGTTATATCTAAATCCCAAGTGTTCAGTTCTAGGTTGAAATGAAAGTTATGTTCACCCAAAATACTTTGTTTTGCTAAGAAAGTATTGTTTGTGAAGCTTCTACTTTCTCTGCTGTGGTAGTGAAGCAGCAGCATTTCTAAATCACGTATCTTGGTCTTTTGCCATCTTCCTAAGAAGCAACACAATGGGCTGAGATTTCTCTTAATAGCCTGAATGGATACTTATTTGGGAAAAAAAATCTTGGTTAGAAGGAGCCAGGTGTATTTTGCAGTGTCAGGGCATATGTAACTTGTAACTTTCAGTGGCTGTGCTGCACGTGGTGCAGATTTGATTTCTGAGGCATTTGGAGGCATGTATATCAAAGTAAAATTGCAGTGATCTCGAAATTAGTTGCAAAAGAGTGTAAATGGCAGTCTGCCATCAGGGTGGCCTATGTGGCTTGCTTCTGTATGCATTGTTTAACTTTGCTTGAAATGATTTTTCAGGTAAGTTTGATCACAAAGGTGTACTTGTGTTTCCAAACATTACATGGAAATGTTTTGGAAAGAGGGGGATGGCAACTTAAGAATGGATTGGGTGGATCTGAAGAGGCAGAAGGGTTAGCATTACCTGTTGTGACAGGATACCAATAATAACTTTGGGATGTAGATCATGGAGATCTTGGCCTAATGAGATCTGTTGTTTGTAGAATAATAACGATAATAAAATCATCCTATAGTTTGAGGGCTTCTGTGCCCAATAAAAAAAAAACCAAACACAAACAACCAAAATAATTAAATAAAAGCACAACGCAATGAATCTAAAGTGAAGTAGTTTTTAATGTCAGAACTGATATAAAGAAAACCTGCAGCTGTTGTCTTTTTTTTAATGATACAATCTAATGAGAAGTGAGCAATCCTTGATGGGAAAGGAGGTGATCTGTTTTGTTTTTAAATCTTGAATTGCCTGTTTCAAGCATGGCAAGTTACTTACCTGCTGTAGAGAAACTCAACTTCTTATTGAAATGTCATGCTTTATAATTAAATAAGATTATGCCACTGAAAGCTCTGACTTTAGGAAAATGAATTTATAACTACTAAAGTAAATTTTCCTAGCACATAGAAGTCTGGAGATGCATCCTTAATAGGGAAGTAAAAACCCCCCAACCCATTGAATCAGCACTGAAGTTTTTAAATCGGGCTTTTTTTCAGCTAAATTCTTGGCTTTGTGTAATAAAGACTCATACATTTTCATGTTGGTCTTGGTGGTCTTGGGATAGGTGAAAGCAATTGTGTTGAAATCACTGCATCTACAGAAAAACCCAGGCTCTCTATTTCTAAAATTTATGACCTTGGCAGTGTGAGGTAGTTTATAGGTATTCTTCCCTCGGCTATTCAAAGGGCTTGCACTTGCATTTTGCTTATTTGCGGCCTGTCTTAAAGCCATTTATTTTTAGCCTTTGGTTTCTAGAGATGAATATATTAATGTCTGAATATCTGTGCACTGTATCTTTTGGTTTCAAGACATTTCTTGACAGATACTTATTTTGTGACCACCAGCCTAAACATGAAATCAATAATTATATCAATTAAATTATTCAGCAACCTTGAATAGCTGAATAATTTTCTGACACTTGCTAAATAACAAAGCTGTTTTAGTGATACAATCTTGAGAAAATTTAATTGGATCTAAATCCTTGTAAATTAACAGTGTTTAATGCAATAGCCAATTAGCAATTTGCATATTTCACCATGTTGATTTTCTTCAACTCTTGAATGGCCCGAAAACTGCCTGGAATTTCTGTAATGCAAATACTTTTAACAGGGGCAATTCAAACTTTTAGAACTGTAAATAGAATATTGATACATGTATAAATCCACATCATGATTCTAGTTGGTTTATTTTTTGGTGAAACTCTAAAATTAACTTCTAAAGTCTAAATTCAATCTAAAATAGATGCAACACAAAATATTTTGGGTGCTTTAAGGAGAGAGGCTGATAATTGCAATTTTGAAGTACTGAAAATGTGACCATTCCTGGAGATGCCTGCGGTTGCTGCATGGGGAGGTTGCAGTCTCACCATCACTGCTGGTGTCTTCAGCACCTCCACAAACTACACCTCAGTAACTGTGCACATGCTGTTTCCTCAAAAATACTAACAAACATTAAGGGGATAAGAGGCATAACCTATAAGAGGTGACTCTTGGAGCTAAATCAGTGATGTAGCTTTTTCTTAATAAGGGGAATATTTTTTTTTTTTCAATGAAAATAGTCTGATTTTCAAGAAAGTTGTTGTCTAATTTTGGTACGGTGCTATTTAACATCATAATAATATTCTGTATACTATGGGAGGGTGCAGGACATTTAGAAACCCAGGTGTGGTGTGTCCCAGTGAGTAATTCCATCCCATCTGTAATTCTCTCCAAAAAATGAATCAGGATGGGGATTTAGCCCAGCAGGGACGTGCTCCCTGTTACGGATGGAAGAGCGCTGAAAGTGAGATATCAGTGCGGGAAATGGATTTGTAATACATCTGATCACAGTAGAGAGATTTTTACCTGAGAAAGGAACCATTAATCTTCCAGTGTTTGTGGGCTCCTGGGAGCTAGGTGTGGTGAGCCATAAGTTCTCTTGCTCCAGGTGAGCACAAAAAAACTTTAGTTCAGAGCTATTACCTCTATTTGAAAGTAATTCTTGAAATAGGGTTAGCAAATGGGTTTTTATCATTAGTCTTTCATCAGAAACAATATGTAATGGAAAGGGTACAAAATGAACTTTTCAGAGAACAACTTCTAACGTGGAGAAACCTTTGAGCTACTCATGAATGTGGGTGACCCAGGTATGGATAAGATGAAAAAGATCTTTTGTTCTCTATTCTCATATAATACTGCCATAAAGTGCCCTTTCTCAAGATCTTAATTTCAGGAAGGCCAAGTGCTGCTTTGGAAGTGCCTTTGACCTTATGTCTTAAAAGACAAACTTTTAACATTTGGTGTACGTAAGTAAAAGGAGTCCAGATCTTCAAAGGACAGTGGAGCTCAAACCCACCGCAAAGAGATTCAAAGACAGGTCTGCAACAAGTGATATTTTTCAAAAAGGTGAAGAATGATAATCTACTCCAGATTAATTTTTTTTTTCATTTCATAGGACTTCAAATGTCATTTTTAGTGATCTTTGTGTGGTATCTGGAAGTTTTATGATGTTTCTCGGGCTGATACATCCAAACTTCATATTTTATGGCAAATGTTCTAATTGTAGGTTATTCTTATGCTATCCTGGTGGGTGAAATTTGAAATATTTAAACTCTAATTGGAGATTTAGTCTTGGTTTTGAATGGCTCTAAGGTTCTTCACTATAGTGTGTTTAGGATTGGAGCAGTTCTTGTGGGTGATAAATTGCAATCTTGTTATATTGACAGCAGCAACAATTAATTAATAATTTTTAAAAAACCTATTAAGTTCCATTTTAAAACTAGTCAGATTGTTGCTAAACTTGGTGATTGAAAAGTTGTTCTAGAATGATAAGCCTTCTTATTTTCACCTTTTTTAATGATCAGTTTATACCTTTGTACTTGAGCCAGACGATTTTTTAATTGAAGTAACTCTCTTGGTAGTTGTTCCTAGTGTATTTGTGAATTAAGGACACCAAGCTATTCTGGACCCCTGTGAGTAGACATATCCTCTATAAATTATTTAGTTTGACAAACCAGTTTAAAAACATTACTCCTCAGAATTATATTAAATTTTGGGTGAGATTTCACCCAGTGATATTTTACAATTTTAATTAGAAATGCCTGGCTTAAAATATCTCAGAATTACATAGGTGGTGGTTTTTTTTTTTTTAGTATTTTGTAATAAACCGTTTAATTTTAAATAGTTTATTTGTTCTTAATCTGTTGGCATAGTTTCATTAAGTAACCCTTAAAAATTATTTTAAATATAAAAAATAGTTCTTTAATACTAGTTCCAAATTGCTCTAAAATAGTTCTCTACAAAGAATGTTTTCTGGGGCAGTATAAATTATACTTTTATTTCAGTGAAACTATAAAAAAAAATCCTGAAACTTTCTAAAGAAAGTTAATTTTCAAAATTCCTTTAGCAGCAAAACTCAAAAGTGATGGCTGATACAAGTCAGCAATGATTAAGAAAACTTTTGTGTGGCCTCAAAGCTAATCTCGTATTTCCTCAGACAGGAGTACAATTGCTTCAGATTGCTAAATATTTGGTTTTCTCTCCTCATTATTCCTTACCCATCCACATTTTCACCTTTTTCTTCCACACACCTTTAAAATTTTTTATGAATGGTTCTGCTACTTCTCCTGACCTTTATCATTCCAGTTCTGATGTGTCTTCATCTGGTCTGGTTTCCTCAGCAGTTGAATCAGACATGTCTTGGAGTTGTGGAGGTGCATCTGCTGCCTTGCTTTATTGCCTTGTTACCTTGTATTACTCTTTGTGGTGGTAGTACATATAATATTAAGGTGGGTGAGACATTTCAAAGTTGGTGGAGAACTTACATACTCAGGAAGTAAATGCTGGTGAGTTTGTCAGAGAAGTGGACAAATGTGAGAAGAGCTCCATCTTCCTTCTGAAGAACCTTTCCTATGCTGGAAGCTCATCTTCCAGCCTGTCCTGTCCTCTACGTACTTGACATCTGCTGCTGTGTTGGATAGATGTGCCACAGCAGCCCATTCCATAGCCACCTGGGCCCTGACCATTGTGGCTGGGTTTATCCTTAATCCACAGGACTAAAAGCTGAATATATGGGACATGGCTGAAGAACCTGTCCTGAAATATATGTTACAATGAACACTTTATAGGCTTGGGGGTAATATGCAGAGTAGTGGTTCCTCAGCAGAGATGGGCACCGTGCAGCAGCAGGGCTGTGGGCTGATGGCAGGGCTTGCTGAGTTCAGATGTAAGCTCTTACAGCATGTGCCTGGTAATTTTTGTTTATTGTTGGGCTTGCAAAACTATTTCAGTAGTTCTTTTATACAAAGACTACACCCTTTAACAAATATCTTTGTCTAATAGACATCAAATGTTCAGTAGGTGGTGGTTTAAACTAGATTACACAGGAGATTCACACTAATCTTTTAATGTCCCACTTCCCTTCCTGAGAATAATAGTTTTTGAGCATAAGGTGCCTTTTTCTGGTTTTTGTTGGTATTGGGAAAAGTATAAGTTAGGCATCTTATCCTTTTTTTTCCTCAATAGTTACTATGGGAACAGAGCTGCGGGTCACAGGGGAAAATCTGCAAAAGTGGTTTCTTTTAAATTGTTCATTTAAAAAAAAAAAAAGATAGCTTATTATTGGAATTGTGGTACTTTTCATTCAACTTTGTTGGATTGTATTGTTGTACATATTTCACTCACAAAAGAAGCACAGTGAGTGGCAAGAAAAACAGATGGAGATGTTTTTGTACTTTTTCCTTGGGGTTAATATTTTTTTAATTGAATGCAGCTGTTGGAAAGATTTCTGTTGTTACGTATAGGCGGAGCATTAAAAATGGATGATCACATTTTCAGCCTGTTTCAGCGGAGCACTAGATTTAATTATTCTGCTGCCCTTGTTCAGAACCCCGCAGATTTTTTTTTTTCTTTTAATAATTATATCTTAAGTTAGTTAGAATAAGAATTTCACTTAGCCACTTAATTGAACGATTTCAATATATCGGGGTAATCATGTCCTCATTCAGCTCTTGTGCACAGCAAAATTATTGTGGGTGGAAATACCCCAAATCGCATAAGAAATACTTAACATATACATTGTTATTCTCAGTATGCAGATAATTAAACTGTTTCTAGGGACACGAATTTTGAGTAGTTGGCCCACTGATACCTATATCTCCCTAGATTTTTTTTCTTCCTAGTATGTATGGGAATAGTCCTGATGCAATTCACTTAATCTTTTTTTCATTTTTTCTTAAAAAAAAAATAATTGAAAGGTAAAAGCTAGGAACATGAAATGGAGAAGTTGGAAGGGATAGGGGGATATTTCATGGTAATCCAGATTATTGATGTAACATTATTTGGGTTTATTTTAATCACCCTCATCTGACAAGTTAACTGAGCATTTCACTATATCTAGGAGTTTTGAATATATGAGCTTCAGTTTTCATGGCAAATTCCTGCTGGCAAATAGGAGTGTGGTATATGGCTCCAGAGGCAGCATCTGGTCCTTACAGTTGCCTGGTGTCTGCCACCTGGTAGACTTCTGCAGTTCCTTCTTCTAGAGACCTTTTAAAGTTCATAGTTAAATGTATCTCTGTGTCAGACTTCTGTATAACAGCGGTTTAGGATTACAGAGCTAAATTTGGAAAAGCATGTTAAAACCTTATTATAGCCGCTCTAAATATATTGGCTCTATATGCTGGGGGATGAGTTGTAGACAGTTGCTGAAGTATATCCAGCTTTTGTGTGGCATGTCCTGCAAAGCTAGCCATGAAAAATCACTTTTCAAATGAGAACTTAATAAAAAACTTTCCTGCTCTGAACGTTAAGCCCTACTCCCCGTGCGATTAGTGGTTTCATTTCTTTCTCAGCAGTTGGGTAATGATTATGGCTCCAGATGCTGCCGGAGTGATAAAGAGAGTGATTAATTTCAGTTGAAAGGGCATATGTTCAAAGAGGAGCCAGCCCAACGCCTCGATCGCGCAGCCCACATGACTTGGTACCCACCTGTTCCCAGGAAAAGTACCAGTAAGCCCACGGTATTTCTTTTAAGCCAATATATTTGCTGCTTGGTTTTGACCACTCATTGATGTATGGGTTTTTTTTTTCCCCTCCCCATAGTCCACAGGATCTGGTTTTAAAACCCCTCTGTGTCTCTCTGAAGCAGTGATGTCAAACTTTGTGACTCTGTGAAGGGGTTGATGCCACCAGTGCAGCCCAAGTAACTGTGAACAAGTTCAGAGTTAGATTTGTACCCTGTACAGAATGGAGTGATAATGAAAGGATTCATATTCCTTGGCATAGTCAACAACAACTTTAAAAGGGTTCCTGTGCTTTATTTGCAATAATAGTTCACACTGTTTGACTTGCTGAAACATTCTGACATTTAAACTATTACATTTTCAGTATACTTAGAAAAAAGTTAAATGTGTAAGGTAGGTACTTTAGTAAGTCTTTATTAGGACTTTATTGACCTACTGAATAGGTCAACAGAAGTATGAAACATGGCTGGTGGTGCCAGCCATAGAATTAAATGCAGGGCAGGGGGATTTCTGGTGTTTATTGTGTTATCACCTGAACTTTTCCACTGATGGGTGTCCTCTGGGCCTTATTCCGTCACCCCTGAGATCCAAAGACCTTCAAATATCAATAGTTTAAAAATATCCACCTACGTGTGAAGCATGTTTTACTTCTCTACAGTATGACATTTATAACCATAAATTTCACAAGTTTGAAGCCGCCGAAGACCAAAATAAATTCAGTACTTGTGACATCTTTAAGATCTTTTGACCCATTAGTTAAATTGATTTATATCATCCAGTTGCTTTTAAGCAAAATAAGCACTTTTCTTCTAGCTGTTGAAAGTCTTCACAGTAGAGACACTGGATATAGAAAAATTATTTCTGTACATTTATTAAATTGTGATGTGAATTAGCCGCATAGTTTTGAAGGAGCTGCCTGGATGGAGCACAGAATTGAGGTTTTTACAGGCAAGGATTTAGAGGAGGCTGTAATCACACACCAGAAACTTTTCAGAAGTTCTCTTATTAAATATGGTGCACATAAGGTAGTGCTCATGTAAAGTGATTTTTTTATCATTCCCTTAATATTCTTGATTCTGTTAATAAAATAATGCTGAATTCAAATGGAGGAAAAAATTAGTTTTAATAAAATGTTTGCAGCTCTGTGTGCGAAATGTGTACACTGCGTGACTAGAATAAGTCATCTGATCTTTTGATATTTTCAGTTAAACTAATTCAGTATATCTGTTTTCCATCTGGCATTAAGTATTTCATAACTCAAATATAGTATCTTAATTTAGATCATTGTTAATGTGAAAATTCTTGTTTCAGCTGATGTGCATTCCCATATTTAGCATCATTTGTCGTCAGCAGTGAGTTTGTAATGTGTGGAGTTGTCCGTGCTTACCAGGTAGTTGATGTGTACTCATTTTAAAGCTGTAGAAATCTGATAATGAGAGCTTACCCAAAGTTTAACTATTATTGATCACACTTTCCTCTTAAGGAAGTATCAGTCCTCCAGCTTCTGCATTCCCCTGCAAAGAGCTAAGAAAACCTTACTTTTAGAATTGGTCCCAAGCATGAAAAAGTGTGCCAAAAAAAGGGCCAAGTATATCCTTGTACATGTAGCACTGAGATGAAAGTTATATCGTGTGTCTGAGTGTAAAATATGTCACTTACATCTTAGTGTCTGTGTGTGTGTATGTTTATATGTGGGTTTTTTTGTGTATTTATATGTCAAGCGTGTATAATTGTGTTGCCATCTAACCAAGGGGGCGGGTGTAGTGGCAGAAATAGAAACGGAGCTGCAACGTTTTGAAAAGAACTGGAGAAGAACCAAATGAGAGACAGGGAAGTCAGAGTAAACGATGACAGTAATGTTATTGTGCCCTAAGGGTCTTGCAAAGTACAGTGCTTAAAACCCAATTTTTGCTTTGTAGATAAGTGAGCATGTCTCAGTTAAGTCAATATACGTGTGCAATAGATGATAAACTTGGTATTACACACTTTCTTTGATATTTTTCATACTTACTGCTTTAAAGGTAACGTTATATTTATGTTTGGAACACTCTAAAGTACTTTACGCTTTTTGTTATGAGATTTGAAACATGTTTGCTTGGTTCAGTAATGGAAGCTCAAAATTTTCAGGCAGCTCAAAATTTTCACTCTCACGTTAGGTATTTATTGATGGCTAATTGTCTGCTGACCTTTGCTAGGACTCTCTCCAAAAAAGCAGGGAGTGACTCCAGGGAATAGCAAATCAGATAAATGGAAAAGCAGGTGAGAAATTTTAATTCTATGCAGTTAAATTTAAATATTCAAGGTTGCTTTTTTGAATGAAAACAAAGGTGAAAAACAAAAAAAATCCCTGCTTTGCCTATAGATATTTAAAAATTTTAACATACTCTGATACATATGTATAAATGTTTACTTATTCATCTTCCTCACTGTGATTTACTTGTCCTTGATTGATTTTTTTAAACAGATGAGCCAGCTTTCAAAGTCCTCAAAATGATTTAATTATTACAGCACACAGAGCCCCAAATCAGATTTAAGGTATTTTGATACAGTTTATGGAATAAACTGGTGAACAGATGCACAGAGTAGGAAGTTGCTGGTACTCAAATCTACTAGATGATTCTGCAGGCCGAAGATTCCCCATAGGCCTTCACTGAAAGGTCAGGAGCTAACCTTAGTGTATGCCATTTAACACAATATCATTGGGATAAATATATTGTAACGATATATCTGTGTGTCTTAGTGTGTCAGGAGCTAAAGAAATGGTAAACTTGCAGTGTTCTGAATACATTACCAAATAAAGCTATTAGGCATTCAATAAAGCAATTACATAAAAAGCATTACAGTCAACTTCAATTCCAATATTGGCTGTAATAATCAATCATTTCCAATCCAAGGGACGGTCTAATCGCTTTTTGTTGCTGCTTTGAAAGGTTACATTACTCAGTTATCTTGCAACAGAGCAACCTTTTCATGTTTGCTTCATGTAGGATTTTATAAATGGTCTGTCTTTTAATCTCAGTATTTTGGTATGGGCTATTTTGTAAGAGTTAAAAAGTTTCCCTAACCTTTTCTCATACCAATATAACTTTTTACAATTTTTAAACATTTTTGAGTAGAAGACCTAATTGTTGTGAGGAAGAGATGAGTTGTGTGGTGTTTTTTTTTTTTTAACCTATTTATCTCTGTAAAATCTTTTTGCTCTTTGTGCTGGTGTTGCCACTTTTCTTTGTGGTGGAATAAGCCTCCTACATAAGTCATCTCATTCAGCTTCATCCAATGCTTGTTCCTGTGCAGTTCAAGGACTTTTCTTGCTTTGGCACATTTCAGATGGTGAAGTCTGACCTTCTCACAGAGTCACCTCAGTCTAATCTCCGTGACCGACTGGGGTTTCTCTCCTCTCTGCTCTCAGCTGCGTGGGCAGTGCACTGCAGGCTCTGTTATAGACCACTGCTGGTGGATATTAATTCATGCTAGTTAGCTAACCCTATTTAATTCCTCTCTTAATTGGGTAATTTGGGAAATGGTTAAGGACAATTGCATTATCACCATTAGAATAGTACTGGTAAGTTGGTACTTTGAACAAAAATGCAGACCCATGAGAAAATGGGAAAAATTATTTCCATCAAGTTTTCTTCCTGATTCTCTTCCCAAGGAGAACATGTATACTGGGTGGTTGAATGACAAAGTTACAGAGTTTACTTATTTTTTTTCTTAAAGTATAAGTTTTATAGGGCCTGATTTATTTTCCTTTGAGATTTTTTTTTCTTTTCTTTTCCCCCAGAACCTAGATACTTTGTGAAAGACCTTTGTTTCCAGGTCTTCTAGAACCAATTCCAGCCAATCCTTTTTACTTGTGGGTAGTGCCGTTTAGACAATATTAATCATGCTACAAGATACTGACTTTTAAGCAAAAGGATATCTCCTTTTATTAGATATGAAACTGTTGAATAACTGTATCCTGGATGATGCCCGGGGCCCAGAAATTGGCTTCTTCCATTGACTAGTAAAATTAGCATATTTTGAATGAGAACTTTTGAATGAGAACTATAGCACTTTAAGTTTTTTCCCAATGTAAATAACAAAGCAGCTGGGGAATTTTAACTTAAAAAAAATTATCAGAGATTTGTTTCTCTTTTTTTGTCCTTGATGGTATTGGCAAAGCTGTCTGTTAATGCATTGCTGATAGATAAATTTTTTATTTTTTTATTTTTAAACCCTAAATATTATCTTCATGCCTAAAATAAAGATATTTTCGTGCCTGTAACTGTCCCAGTGTCCTATGGACACATGCACTTGTTTTGCTCTGCTTTTCTTCGGGTAGCTATTAACATGTGGAAGACCCATACATCTGAATGAAATTCTCTTGTGTTTATTTTTACTCTTTATCAACATAAATCTATTCAGTTTGACTTCTGTTGTATTTATGCACTGACAGCTGCACGGAGGTGGCATAAGATGCTACATGAAGCTGCTGATTGTTAATGTCATGCATTATTCTAGGCTTGTATTTTTTAAAAACCCTAGGTTTGTAAATGCCATATGTAAAATTTCATAACTTTCTCATAAACCCCTTTTAGCATCTCTCTGGAGACTCTATTGATAAACTTTCCCTTAAGCATACATACAAATTAAATGTGAGAACCTGTGGCTAAAAGAAATTGCTCCAAGGCAATGATTCACGAGGATGAAAAATCAATAAGAGTTTCATTAAGAAGGGGAAGAAAGTTTAGACAGGCTCTTTACTCTACATTCCTATGGAAAGTAGAGGGAGAAACCATTGATCATTTTATTCAGCTTTATTCTTAGGAATGGGAGTCATAATGTTGATGTGGGTATTTTGAAGCGTGAACGTGGCTGGGTGAAAGGACCTGGCATCTGGGATCTCTTTGACTGCATCCCCAGCGTATCTTCACAAATTCTCCTCCTTTGGCTCTTCCTTTTCATTTGTCTGACCAGCGCCTGCTGTAAGTGGAATTATCCTCTGGAGAAGCAGCTTTGGTTGGTAACTAAATGGCTGTATTTATGCAGCAGGTTACAGCATGAACCTGCAGAACTGCTGCTGAAGGGAGCTCTGTCCTCCCTCGGGTAGAGTTTTCCACCCACAGCTCTACTCCCCAGTGGGTTGAGTTGGGTGACCCTGCTGGATGAATTGATTTAGATAGATGATGTGATGGAAACTCTAGGGTTTGCTTTTTTTTTTCCCCCTATGTATTTTTGAGGGTTTTCTGTTGAATCAGCTGCCTGAGAGTGGCAGCAGGAATTATCAGAGCAGTGGGAGGTTGGGAGGATGCTGCCTGAGGGGAGCCCAGCCCACGGGTGGGAGCTGCGTGGGTGAGGGTGCAGGCAGAGCCTGACACGGGCGCCCGCTTGGGTTGTGCGTGGGAGCTCCTCTCTGCTGGGAAGACAGTGATTGTCAGAGCTGGACTTCTATAGCAACGGCATTTCCCTGTCATAACTCTCAATTATGTTTTTTTTTTTTATTTTTGCTATTAAAACTTGGTGATGAGGTGATGACACATGTTAACAATCTTCCAGTGACATTCAGCAGTTATACATCTGTTTGTTTTCGTTAAATACTGCTTTTTGAAAAGTTTCGGCGGCGATCTGATTAAAATGCACTTAGGATGGAAAACCTGGCAGAGGTTCCCTCAGCCAAGAGCAAATTTATTTCTCCAAGCTCGTTTAAAAAAAAACAGGGATGCTGGCAGGGTTGGATAGTAAATATGAGCTGTACATCTTGTTCAGCGGGCTTTTTTTGGATGCCTTGTCTGAACTGAACAAGTAAGTGAAATTCACGTGACAGAGGGCTCTGACAGAGTTGTGGTGATGGATTAAAATCAGATGAGTGAAGCTGCTGCCACCCCTGACCATCTGCCCCGCGCTTTGTTGTGCATCCCAGAACAGCAATATTTGGTCTGTTCATGAATCAGATTTTATAAAGCAGTTTTTAGCCTGGAATATTTAAGTAAGCTGTCCTGGGGCTGGTTTCCTCTAATATGCTTCTCCTAAATAGTTTTGAGGGAGAAATCATTTAAGAGAAGCATGAATCTTTATGTTCTTAACCATAGAATGGTTTGGGTTGGAAGGGACCTTAAGGATCATCTAGTTCCAACCCCCCATGCCCCAGGCAGGGACACCTCCCACCAGACCAGGTTGCTCCAAGCCCTGGCCTTGAACACCTCCAGGGATGGGGGATCCACAGCTTCTCTGGGCAACCTGTTCCGGTGTCTCACCACCCTCACAGCAAAGAATTTGAAGCTTTCATACTGCCCCAGCTGTCTAAAATGGCTTGCTAAGAAGGGGATGCTTATTTGTATTGCTGAGGCTGACTTAGGTAGAGGTGCTGCTTCCCACTCCCAGCTCCTTACCCCCCTGCTCTGTGTAAATGCAAGTGGGCACCAACATGTGGCTGCTCTGCTCTGGTGTTGGGGACAACGGTGTCCACAGCCCTGGCTGTCCCTGTACCATGCTGCCCTTGCCTAGTATTGCCCAGCCTGAGAGTCAGCACAAAGGCTGCTCTCAGCCCAAAGTTTCTTCTCAATGTATTTAAAATTGGAGTCCTGTTTACCACTCCAGTCCTGCAAAAGCAATGTTACTTGTTTGTAAATATTTTAAGAGCAAACTACTCTTTGTAGTTTAAAGTTGATTAGCTGAGGCAAATGTGCTGCCCACGAAGCTATGCTGAGCCCTGTTAAATGCAATAAACAGTAATAAACAAGTGTTAGGGGCTGAGAGTCTCTCGCCTCTAAGGGCCATGGGCTGCTGGGTAACCTGCTCACCTTTCCCAGTTTGTGAACAGTGGAGAGTGAACAGATTGGATCAGATCTTGTTTCGGCATCATCTGTTTCCGCAGCTGAAGCTCCCATATGATCAGATGGTATAAATTATTTAAGATGCAGAAGCTGTGTAACCAGAGTCTCCAGTAAAGGTTAAGGCTCCATCTGTTCTGCCAACCTCAAGGATTGCACATTTCACGGCATCATCTGTGTTGCCGGATGACATCATAAGAGTCAGGAACACTCAAATGTGCCCCAAAATATTGCTTCAGAGCAGCATTGGCACCGTTTGCCTGGGATGCTCTTGGCTCGGCTTCATTCAGTCCCTCTGTGCTGCCAAGTGCACCTTTGGCACCAGGTTTAGCATCCTCTAACAAAAGCTGGACTAGACTGTGTACATCACTGAGACAAGGCATACATAACCTCTGAGGTCCTTGTGCAATAGGAGGAGAAGACAAAAAAATTAAATAGGGGAAGAAAAAGAAATCTGGTCTTCTGTGTTCCTGTTGTACATACTCCGTCTTGTTTAAATCTTGTTTTCAATTGAAAAACTTATGACTAATCAGTATTTTAGTGATGCTGTTCATAAATGAATGCAGTAGCATTTTTTGTGTAACAAAACCAAATGAAATTATTCCATGTGCATTCAAGGCGAGGAGGAGAATAAGAATGGAGTTTTAGAAGTCAAAACTCCTTTCCTAAGTTTCCGTGCCTCCAACCTCCTCCTGTCAAAGTGCAGGAGGCGAGTTTCTGAAAAGTTCTCTGAAAGAGAATTTTGCTGTATGACATTAAAATCAAATATCGACACTGGTTATTGTTTCTCCTCGCACCCAAGTAAAATACAAATTCTCTATGTACTATATTCTGTATACATAGAAGAAACAGAAGAATATATTTTCTTAAAGTGGGCATGGCTTCCGGTGTAGGGTTAAGGAGTCGATCCTTAAGGTATCGCAGCTGCTTACAGTAAAATTGAAAGAGGAAGGAAGGATGAAGTTTAGTCTTGTAGATGAAGATTGCAGACTGCTAAAACTTGGTTTCCAGAGCTTCATTTTCTCCTGTTCAGTTTATTGTAACCCATCTTGGAGTCTTCAGTTCTTAAGTCTGGCTGATTTCCCTTCAGTTAAAAACCAGGCTGGATGTTAGATAAAATATCTACTGGGAAACTCTTGTATCATTTTTCTAAACGCAGTAATTACGTTCTAGCCTCGCATTCTTCTGATATGAAAACAAGAACCCGGGTACTGTGTTCCTGCTTTTTTTCCAAGAACAATACATAAAGCCTGACGAGGCGGGGTGGTGACAGCTGGCTGGTACTGCCAGTGTTACAGGTTGTTAGAGATTGCGTTAATGGGCTCTCTTCTGGGAAGATTTATAGCTCGCAGCTTTTGGAGAGAAAGGGAACAACTGAAGCTAAATAAAGTAGGGTTTGGGTGTTTTTTTTTCCTTTTTTTTTTTTTTTTTTGTAAGTTGAGAAGATTTTTGACAGAGATTTTGTCTGGCAGACCTGCCTGGCCTCGTCAAAAACTTTTTTGTGTGTGTGTTTGTGCATGGTATGTTGGAAGAGGAATAATTTTGACTGCCGTGCTGTCGTATATTAGGGCTCAGCACTTGGCAGCTATCGAAGATGGACCTGATGGAGCTGACATAGTTTTGGTACCAAACTCATGTGGACATTCATGGACAGCAGCAGCACAGGCAGCATAGAGGCTCTGGAGAAACCTGATTTCTCTGTGGCCAGAGTCACTGATGGGGTAGGCAGGGAGCAGCCACCATCCCCGTCTCTGAGCCCCAGGTCTGGGATGCATTTGCTTTGGGCTACGTTTGACAGGCCAGGAGCTGTGTGCAGCAGGGTTTGGAGACGTGCATTTCCCGCTCAGCCTGAGTCAAAGATTTATCCCAGAGAGAAGAAAGAAATTAAGAGGAGACAGTTAAATCTCTTTTTATGCTTTCTGACTTTATGGGATTTTTTCGTTTTGTGCCACGACTGTGGTTTTCTGAGCTGAAAGCTGAAAATATAACGGAACATAAAAGCTCATAAATTTAACATAAGGCAGAAAGGCCATAGAATGAATAAATACATTTACCTTCCAGGGAATATCTTTTGCCAGTAGACTTCTCTCCATTCAGGTGGACTCCACTGTCTCAAGCATACAAACTCCTCTAAATCTGGTTTCTGAAAAGAAATCGCTCCCAAATGACTTTGAAGGGTACTTCTAACTAGTGAGGGCAGGTGGCTATCCTAATTTTTCCCAATTTTAATTAACCCACCTAGTTTTTTGGTACTTTCTTTAAAAGTAGAAGAGTGAGACTTTCGAAGAACTGCAGTCTCTTTTCTCTCTTTTGCCCCTACTCTTCTAACCCCATTTCCCACCTGCTTTTGCCTGGATCTTCCCCCTGTCCCTGTGAAGCTTTGCATCAGTTGGGAAAACAGAAAAAACTGCAAAATGAAGGTTACTGGGTATGTAGGACACAGTGTGCCGAGGGCTGTGGTAGCGTGGGAAGAAGGATGTTTGTCAGCACGTTACTGTGCTCAGTGTCATCAATAAAAAGGAATGTGACTGTCACTTGTCTTTTACAGTACTTTCCTTAGCTTTCCCCCCCCCCCCCCCCCCCCCCCCCCCCCCCCCATTTCTCTAAATCCATAGCGTTGGCAAAAAATCCTGTTTATGGGGAGCAGTCAGCAGAGAGTTAAATTTTGGTGCATGGTATATAGTTTACCTAAGCTTAGTGGAATTGCAGAAAACCATAATTTGCATCAGAAAAATAACAATAAAATCTGATATATCAAATTATGAGATGCTAAGTGCTGCTGTTGTAGCAAGAGTCCTCCTGCTCTGTGTCCTGACAGTTGGTTTCTGTGTTGTTGTGAGTGTTGCGAGTGTGGGGGAAGCAAAGTTTTTTTTTTTAACAGAAGAAGTAATAAACATTTTATTAAACCTCATTAGCTGCTCAAAAACCCTAGTGGTCTTTTATGCATTTTTAGAGTGGTCAGGCTTGCTTAAAGTCATTATGGCATTATTTTTCTCAAGCAAAAATGTTTGCTCCCTCTAAAATCATGGGAGATCCTTTTCTCCCCCGTCAGTTCTTGAACCCAACATTAATTTCCTTCAACTGGCTGAATTAGTGATAAAATATTTGGGAGGAAAATTTTGTGAACCATATTAAGTTTCTGAGTTTTTCAGAAGAGCAGGCAGGGAAAGCTATGATACCAGCTTGCTGCAGGGAGAAGCAGCTCAAATAATCTAATATAAATCAATACAGGATTGAAGCGCTTTATTGATTTATTAATGGGACATAATTAAGCAGCAATCAGTGAAGTGTACATTCAAGACCAGTATCAGCCATGCACTGCATGAGCTACAGTACAAGATGCTTAGTGTAAAACACCTTTCTATAACTAATCTCAAAAAGTTTCTAATCATCCCCCTACTACACAAAACAACCTTCCGCCCTCCCCAAAGTTGTATTCCCCTGTCCCCAGTTGTGCAGGGTCCCCCCCTGCCATGGGAGACACGGGTGGTGTGTCTGAGTGCATCCATCTCCCCCATGAGATCCATGCTGCTGCTTTCTTCCCACTGCTCTCTCCCCTCTGCTATAAGGAAAAAAAAAAAATAAAAATCAAGCCTTTTATATTTTTCAAGCGGATTTCTTTGTTTCAAAAGTGTGTCATTCCCTGCTTGGTCTTTAGTCTGGCTGATGGGTCATGGTCATCCTCTTCAGTGTTTTGGGCAGCCACCGTCTGGGGCAGGTTTGGGAGCCCTCACTCCTGTACAGAGCTCTGATAAACTAGATCTAGGAGTGTTTCTTAGAAGTGCTTTTTGTGGAGGTGCTAATTAAATCCCAGATGTGGGATTACCTTGGGGTAACAGAGTGAGCCTTACTCATGGTTTAATGTACCAAGCAGCATGACACAGCTGTGCCTGTGTATCTCCCAATTTACCTCCATTCACGCTGCAGCTGCATCCATTTCTGCTATTTGCTAAGTGGCCTTTCTATCTGGAAAGGGATACAGGAATAGATGAGGAAATACTTGCAGGTTTTGCTTTTTTATACTTTGCCTTAAGAGGAAATACCATTTTCATGTTAACAAAGAAGTGATATTAATTCATGTCCATAGCTGGTTTCCTCTGGGTAAACAGACAGTTTGTCTGCAGGAAGTTCAGAGTGATAGATCACACAGATAAAATTTTGGTATTTTGTTTGGTTCAGTTGGCATAATCTGACAGGCCACACCTTGAGTCTGTCATTCAGTTTCAAGCCTAGATATTATTCTGGATATCAGTTTATATTTCTAGCATATTAAGGAAACATATTTTCTCCCTTTGCAGGTTATGGATCTATTGCTAATTTACCTTTTTTTTTCATTTTATCCTCCACATGCAAGATACATCACCCTTCTGTGTTCAGGGTCATTGCTGATAGGAAGCACTGGACCTAAATTCTCAGAGTATGTTGCCAGCATTGCACATCCTGTGTGGACAAGACTCTATTGTAACATGAGCCCATTAGAAATGAAGATGGAGAAAAAATTATTGAAAAATCATTTGGTGTAGGGCTGCCTGGGATTTCCCAGCAAGAAAAGTGTATGCGTGCTTTGTCTGAAGCACGGGCAGCAAACCAGATACTTGAGAGAAATCCTTTATTTCTCTGTGTGTCTTGGCCACACAGGTGTCCTTCAGGTGCTAAAGCATTCAGTTCAGGTCAAGGAGTGTATCACTCAACGTCCGAGAGCGATGGGATTAGGTTGTCTAATGAAGACTTCAGTAGGACCCATGTGGCAGTTAATCATAACGTTGGCATGATTCCTTTAGCTCCTAATATACTTGAAACCTCATATTGTTCTTGGTATCCATGCTAACCATCTTTCATATCTTTTTCTTTACATTTTGCTGTAAATTCCAGAAGCTAGTCTGTGTTAATTTTTATTATTTTTTTATCATTTTATATTTTGCTTTTGTTTTTTAATTTCTGTGATCTATTGTAGCAAACCTGTGCTTCTGTTTAGCTATTTCCTTAAGCACTTTGTAGTGAATCATTGACACCTCTTGCAAAATTTTTCTTCTATTTGATTTGGGCTCTAAACTGTTTCAAGAGTATAGACGTCACCCTTTTAAGAACAGAGTAAATACGTTTTGAATTGGTAGGTAGTTCAGTCCTTTTAATTTGCAATTAAGTGAGGGCTACTCATAAAGCATAGGCAACTACCATGTTGTAGCTTTCTGTCATTCTTTCTGATGCAAATACCAGTAGCTGTCGTTCTCACAGTAAATAATCAATCCCAAAATATACGGAAGAGATATCTGAAATATTGACTCCAATTACTGAGTTTTTAAAGAAGTATTTTACAGACAATTAAGTATGACTACCAGTAATTTTTTGAAGTGTTATGTTGTTTTGACTGCATACCTAATGGTGTTTTAAAAGGTGTCAACTCTTATTGCAATAGAAGAATTAGAGACGAGGGTGGATTTTTCAACAGCACAAAGGATAATTGGGTGTCTGACTCATATCAAATCAATGCAAGTTGAGTGCCAAGCCCTTTTTGTGCCTTCACTTATCTTCCTTCAGAAAACTAACTAGTTAATGCTCCCACTACAAGACCCAGTTGCCACTCTGTGTACATTTAATATTAATTTCTATTTTTTTTATAGCATTTTCTCAAGGTGATAAGAACATGAGTTGGCTGAAGTGAGTGACACTTGTGTGTGTGGAGTAAGATGTGTCTCTTGGGGGAGGTGGCTGGGGGTGATGGGTACAATTAAGCACTGCCTAGGTACTTTTAAAATCATTATTGAGTGTCAAGTTGAAGAGATACTGCTGATAGGCTCCTCCTAGCTAACTACAGTCTTTTCATAGAAGGCGTAACCTTTTGATAGCCAGGTGTGTCAAAACTGAACAGCTGCAAAATTAGTATTTGCATGAGGTTTTTTGAAGAGTGTTATCTAAACTTTTTAAAAATAGTGTTGTTAGAACTATTTAGCTAAAGGAACCCTCTGCTGACAGTAAAAGGGAAAAACCAAACGTCAAGACTTAGACATAAAACTATTATAGATGACATAGCTTGTTATGATATAAGCTATTTTTGGACTTCACAATTTTCTTCCTGATGCTTGTCGGTGTTTACTTTGTTATTCTTTGTTCTCCTTCAGTAATCGAGATCGGTATCCAAGCTGGGATCTCATTTGACCAAGCAGTTAAATAATATTTCCTCTCAAGCTGTATAGCCTGTTCTTTTTGTGGAAACGCAGGCTCTGATCCAACGTTTGAGTCAGCAGGAATTTCCACTGACTTTATGTGAGGTCTGCGGAAAAAAAATGATGAACACCACAAATCCAGACACAACTTCTAACAGATGATGTCCCCGTGGACAGGTTGATTGCTGGAAAACATTAATCAGATAAATGCTTCTTAGTAGTTTCTTCTTTGATGTAAGGCCAGAAGATGAAGTGTGTGAGAATAAATGTATGTTTCTTACTGACCTTCAAACCTTGATTTCCCCTTTCTTCAAGTAAGGCCATGCAAGCAGCTGCAGTGAGCAGCCCCACAGTGCCACTGAGGCTGTCCCTTGTCCCCAGCACTGGCTGTGTTGGGTGCCTGGGGAGATTGTGTAAGAAAAGGGCAAATATAGAGACTTCCTTGCATCTCCTCCTGCTTCCAACAGCCTGAAGCTTTAGGAAGCACTGGACTGGAAATGGTGCCTGCATCTTAGGGATAATGAACTTAATAGACATGATGGACGTTTCTCTAAGCCTCTGCTTAAAGTCCTTTTTGAAACTATTTGTGCTTCTGTCATCAAAGGATCCTAGAGCAACAAGGTCAAAAATCTAATTCTTCATAAGCCTGCTATGGTG
>BJBW01010439.1:0-29888 GCA_004320125.1 Scolopax mira | reverse complement strand
CTGTTTTCTTTATTTCAACATCAATACCAAAGATACAAGAGCTTTCCACATACAGTGTAATACACAAAAGCCCATTTCTGTTTGGTTCTACAGCAGCTCCCCCAACACTCTCTTAAACATAAGAGGTTTGCAAGAGTTAAGACTTTGCTGTTTTCATTCCTACTATGCTTGATCGAATTTCACAGGATCAGTTTTCTGAGCTAGGGGCTCAAAATTTCACCTCAATAATTCTTAGGTCACATTGGTCCTACTTCCACTCACCCCACTAACTAAACAGGTATGTCCATCACAACTGAATTACTACACAAGTAATTTCTAACTTTTCTGCTCAAGCCTCCAATAAGATATTATTTGAAAGTCAAACCCTATTTCTGGTTTAATATAATAAAGACTTTTTCTTCCTGTATTATCTTCTTTGCTTTTGTGTACATACTAGGGCTCTGCCAAAGATAAGACTATGTAAAAGGCTGTTTCAGTAACAGAAGAACCATCAAATTTTTATCTTGGAAATGCAGTAAAGAGGCAAACTGCTTAGGAAGATCACCAAAACCGTTACAAAATGCAGTCACCTTTATTAAATGGGTCAGTTTAGAAACTAGATTACTCCAGGTATCTCTGGAAATAAAATCCTTAAACCTTCACTACATGCAAAAACTACAGCACAGGCAGGCACCCCCATCCAGTGGTACAGAGACTGCGCTCGCACAGACTGATGGATTCTAAGACTACACAAGATCCACCAATCAGCTGGGCTGACCACCTAAATAACACAAAGCATAGAATTTGCCTAAGGCTTCCCTCAGGAAATTTACAGCTAGAGGTTAAATCAATTACGTTCCACAGAAAGGAATCAAATATTTCAGGTGACAATGTTCCTCATGGTTCCCAAGTTAAACTGTTCTAATGCTCAATATCCTATTAAGAAAAGACTTAATTCCACATTGAATAATTGTGGCTCCAGAAGTGTGACGACACCTACATTTCAGAAAACAATTCAGACTGACATTAATGAAATTAAAATCCTGCAACAGCTAAGCTGCAGAGCAGGATATAGAGTACATGTCTCTGCTTTGCCTGGGAACCATGTCAAGGTGACAGATCTAAGGGTTAAGCAAGACTGTTAAAGCTTGCTTAAGCACAGGCATACTGTTAGCTTTCTTCTTTCTGGAACTGCCCCAATAGATAAGATTCATTAAATTAGGAGTAGCAATGACAAGAGGCTCCTTTGTATAGATGTGTAAGTAGTTCCAAACCTGCAGCCTTTGCTGGACATTTCCAGTATGACTGAAAAAGGAGGCATTCACCATTCTGGTGTTTGCATTGTAGAGGTCTATGCACCCCAGATCCAACAGGCACAAAAAAAGCAAGCAAGAGGCAATGGTCACTTTTGCTCAACCAAACAGTGCAATACAACGCTGTTCAATAAGATCAGTGCCGTGTTCTTTTGTTGAATCATATCATCTCATTTTTTTTAAATTTGACTTTATAAAAATCAAACTTGGCAAGAAGCTTTATCTGTATTATATTAAATTATATGATGTATGTGTTCAAAATCCTTTTAAATTCTTCAACATCACTAATATTTTCATGTTCGGAGCAAAATATAAACAGAAATTACAAAAAGCTGTGAAGCCCCAAGTGATACTCACATATCAAAAAAAAAAAAAAAAATCCGTAACATGTATGATTTATATTGGGGTATTCTCAGTATGGTCTAAGAAACCTGAACAGAAACATTAACACACAATGATATGACACAATGATTATCACAAAATGGAGTTTTAAACCCCTCTTTTCCTGTGGGGAAAAAAGAAAAAAAGAAGGGAAACACAAATTCTTCACACCAGGGCTCTTATATTCTTACCAAGAGGCTAACTGCAGGAGTTTTACTCATTTTCTTAGGCTTTAGGGAGCTTCGCTTTTCTACCTCACTCCAATTATCACTTATGGGATAAATTTATCATAATCTGAATTGACCTCAAGAAACAATGATAAGACTGATCTGAAGTCACTGTTTCATCACTGTTCCCTGATGTGAAACAGGGTTATAAGTTGTTGCTGGACAATTAAATACAGCCTTACTCAACCTTATCACAGTGTGTTTAGGCTGTTCTAATTCCATCATTGCCTACCATTACTTTTTCCTCCAATCTTGTCGTTATTTTGTTATTCTTCCTGCTCTACTGCTTGGGCATATCGCCAGGAGCCAAATTAATAGTTTTCAAATATCTCCTTGCACTTGTGAGCACAAGTTAGCTGAGGACAGCATTATTACTTGTACTGCAGTAACATACATATGTCCTCATCAAGTACAGGATAAACCATACTCTACAGACTCCATGAAATGAAAGCCAGTCCCAAGAAGTTAAAGCATAATAACAGAAGATTACACAAATGCAAAGAAGCTTGAGGATAAATAGAAATGATTACAATAATAAGATAATCCTACATATCTTCTACTAACTAGCTTCTTCAAACAGATGATAACTACACCAAAATAAAGGAGGGCGATAAAACTAAGCTTGTTCATCCCAGGAAAAGGTGGCTTCAGAAGAATCTAAGAGCAGTTCCTCAACGTTTAAGAGATGATTAGAATGATGACAAGGACAGGCTCTTCCCAGCCTTGCATTGTGGGAGAACATTCTGACACTGGTCAGAAATTGAGGGAAGCTCTGACAAGAGAGAGCAGAGGTGCACACAAGAGCACTTTTCACACACCAAGGTCAGTCAAGCAGTGGAAGAGGTTACTCAAAGACTTTATGCACTCTGACCTCAGAGACTTTCAAGACCTGACCAGTCAAAGTTTAGAGAAAGGCAGTTTGAAATTCAGCACTGAACTTGCTTTGAGCAGAAGACTGGGCTACAGACATCCTACAATCCTTTTCAGCCTGAATTGTTATGTATTTCTGTAAAGCACAATTAGAAAATAATTATATGATACATACTTAGTTACTAATATTGAGTACTCACTTCTCAGGGATACTCTATGACAGATAATGATCAATAGAAAATGCATCTGCATCATGAAACAGTATTTCCTGACACAGGGATTACTACTAAAGAAACCACAGAAGCATGTTGGCAGACTGCTAATTTTGTTCTTCCAACAGAAAATTGCGAGAACTTTATTTCTATCAAGCCATGCCTAGCATTTCTCTCAAAAAATGCAGTGGGGGAGCTTAAATACGCAGACATCCCCAAGCTCTTATTTCTTATTAACCAAAAAAAACAAAGTAGCAAGCAAAAAAACCCCACTATAATGACAAAAAGGCTCAGGGACATGACACTGCTTAAATGACCAGGGAATGTTTTGAATATGATACACAAAGTATGAGGGGTGGATTGCACAGATATCATAGTTAATTTCAACAAAAGTGCATTTTTCCATACAGCCAAAATACACTGGGCCTCAAAATGTATTTTTTATATTAGCTATACACACAGTATCCAGTATCTCACTTCGTATGAAGCAAATCATAACAACAATCAATTACTTTAAACAATTTTAGCTACATTTTAGCTTCTCATTTCAACCAGAGCAATGTGCTCTCTTGTCAACCTATGCTATTTATACCTCTCTATATCTATTACTGCATACTACAGCTATTTATATTTCCTTGTCTACACTGCTATCCACCCCCCTCCAAAAACCATGCAAAACTACCTCTTAACAGTGGTATTACTTTGCTGTCTTGTACTACTCTATGCTTACCTACTGCCTGATCTCACACACACACAGACTCAGGAGGCTTTTTTTTTTTTTAATCACAAGTCTCTAATAAGGATGGTTTATTGCCTACCTTTCCTTCCCCAGCATTCTGCTGCTGAACTGCCACCAACAAAATGTGGCATCTCAGGAAAACTTGTAAATTCAGAAAAAAGGATGAAGGTGAAGATATAAAAAAGAAATACCTTTCCAGGATGAATACTTTCAAGTTTCAAAGGCACAGGGGAGAATAAATTGTTTATAAAACATTCATAGCACTTTTGTGTGGTATGAATCCACAACAAATGCCCTCTAGCAACTTCAAGAAATTTGATCATTCTCATGTCTTACGTCCACTAAGTGCAGGTGCAGCAAGCAGAAGAGAGAATAAAACCGAAGTTGAGGCTACTCAGCTTTTTATTATGGTATTTTTATTTCATATTACAAACTGAGAATTTGTTGAGGATTCTGTTCTAACACTACAGATAAGGGAAGATGAAAGTTAAGACTGAAAACCCCAAGGCATTCTGTAGTTAATTATTCTCTCCAAGTACTCTCATAAAACAGCCAAGCAGCCACATCCAACATGAGACTTTCAGGGGACTCTAAGAATCACAGTATATTTTTTTTTCCTCTTTCAAACTTTTTATTGGAGAAGTTCAAGCCAAAGCAAACATTTAACTAAGCCTACCTGTGTAAGAGCATAAAGCATTAGGTCTTACAATACATTTTGGTGGCCCACAACCTTAAGATTCAGTAATATTCCAACCAACTAAAAATGACACACACTTTATCATCTTTTTAAAATCTTTGAAAACATAAAAAGGTAACATCATACAACTAGTAGTGTGAGTAAATGATGCTAGAGGACACAAGAAAGGTTCTCTTCTTTTTATCATTTTCAGTCCTCATCAGAGAGACAGACTGAAAACAGGAGCCATGGCCTGCTCCTCCTTTAGATTACTTTTCCCTCCTTCCTTCCCTTGAGCCAGCAAGCAGTGCTCTTACATCCATGTGGCAAATTACATCAGGCAACTGACTTGAATGAAAACTAACCTTCTTACTTGCTTCCCAAGTTAATTCTCAGCTGCATCAGCTTCCTAATCCAGATCACCAAGTAGCTGTATGATTGTTACTGTAGGGCACTGTAGGGTAGGAGGCAGAAGTAAGAGTTTGGGAGGAGGGAGGGAGACCCAAGTCCCCAGCAGCGTTGATGACGTGCACCAGATTAAACTGGCTATGGAACAACACTGTAAGAGAAAGAATTAAACACAGGAACGTTCAAGTGGACTACCATAGCTATCAAGGTTAATGATCTTCATTAACTAGAGCTTTGCATATGGACTTTGCTAACATGGTTAAAACCTACATGGAAAATATACTCCTTCACCAAAATACCCTTGCTTTAGTTTTAGAAATGCTATTATTAAAGCATGATACGTACTTTTAATTACTCTTTCAACTGAAAGGCTGTAGATGGTACTTAAAAAGATGTCCGATGCTGTTAGAGATACTAACATCTCTGTTATAGATGGTGACGGTGAAGAACTCACTGATTCACCATGTTCTCACCCATTACTTCTGCCCTTGGACAAGACTATTGTATTTGAAGAAAATGGTATTAAGACAGATAAAAGGAGATGCCACACTGACAGTTCAACCAAGAAGATGAAACAATTATAGTTATTAAAGTGATACTGGTAAAGAATTTTTGAGGCCAATAAAAAAGTGTCCCCCACCATTTAATGTACCAGAGCAAGCAACAAAATGGATGATTTTTCTCTCATGAAAAAGTTAATATATAGAAAATGTGAGCTTCAGAAAGCAACAGCATCATAAAATACATAATTAAACTTCAATACTGAAAAATACAACACATCAAAAGATGCTGCCTTATTCAATATCAAGTCTGATTTCTGGAAGCAAGAATTTTCAGATTTGTTCAATTCAGTACTTACTCTCTAAAAAATAACACAGAATGAAATAATATCCATCTGTATAAACCCAAAAGGGATACACAATTTACATGTAAATCAAAACAGCTCAAAGGAAAGATGTCATTCTGGGAGCTTGGTGCAGTTGTTTTTTTCATACACTGTACGTCATTATTTCCTTTTTATTTTATTATTAATATTTCATTAAAGTAGTTAAGTTTCTTCTAAGCTCATAAATCTCTTTAACGCTTTTCCTCCTCTCCTTGGAACGAGAGGTTGTGCAGAGCATCCATCATCCATCACCCCTAAACCAGGACACCCCTGTTCGTTTATAAGGGAAAAAACCACTCAAAATGTTTCAATTTGGGGGGAAAAAATGGTAAGACCTTCACATTTAAAGCTTGAGCAAAGCTTCTACAATGCAAAGAATATGCACACCCTGCTCGGAAATTAGAGCTTCTCCGTTGAATACTCACATGCATGGGGCACACTGCTGTAACTCTTCCTGAAGGCTTCCATGCTACTTTGCACCAATCTGTATGTGTAATCTATGTGCTTTGGAAGAGGACAGATAAGAAGTGGCTCCTGGACTGGATTGGAGATGCTTTGTCCAGATGCCTTCTACAGACAAACATACACACTCACTCTCCAAAACACACCTCGGTTGCTCAACTCTTGGTTCCACAGTATTTCTGAATTTACTGATAAACACAGACCATTTCACACAATCCTAAAAAATCCAACAGGCTTAATACTGTCTCCTAGAGAGACAGGAAAGAAAGCACCACTACAACAGCTCTGAAATTACTAAAATTCAAAAAGAAGGATGCAGGAGCTGGTTTCTTGCAAAGAGTCTTGCCATTTTTTGCCATTCTCCTCACTGCAAGTACACATGTCAATAGAGAAGCAGAGCTGTCAAATCAAAATACAGCAGCCAATTACAGACAGTCACTCTGGCATTGTGAAAACAAAAGTGAATTATGCTGGACAAACCAAATACAAAATGTTGAAGGCAGCTGTCAGATCAGCATTTGAATGGTCTGGAAATATGACGTGTAAGCTCAGCATCTTGGCTACCCCACGACCTCACCATGTTACTTAAACTACCACTCTGATTTATTTTCAAACTGACACAGCCAAAAAATTCAGTTTCTATCTTTAGAGGTATTTTAATAGTCACATACCAAGCAATATTAAAAATAACTAACAGTATATAAAGTTCCAAGCAGCAAGAAAAGATGGCACTGAGAATTACGCCTGTATCTTCCAAAAACATGCCAAGTATTGTGCTCTTTTCATTAGTATAATTTTTAGTAAGTATTTTAGGAGGGTAAAGAACAGCAAATATAAAAATAAAAACCAATTGCAACAATGAGTCCAACATTATCATACACTAGGTATGCTAGAGATCAGCGCTCAGGTACAACAGGTCAGTACATACCACATTTTTCTATGTTTAAAAACACAGAGTTTTGAATACTCTTAACATCTCAACAGAACTGACATATCCCGAGTCGTCCAATTAGCAGAAACACAAAACAGAGCCACCAATTAGGAACTGGATCACACTTCATGCTTCTGCATACATACTTATTAGGGAAAATCAAGGATTTAGGGGCCTAAAAAGAGGCTGATGAAGATCCTAGCTGGAGAAACAGTCCTGGAAGTAAGGAAGTATCCTAGAAGTCAGGAAAATACATGGAAACAAATACTGGGAGACACCCAGGCAGTAGCACCCAAGACAGGTGACTGCAAGCAGATGTACAGAACAAAATCATGATAACTTTCTGCACAACCTTCCTGGACTGGCAGCAGTCTCCCCACTGGGAAGGAAAGATGAGACCAAGTGAACATAAAGTGTGTGGAAAACAAATGAGTGAGCGAGTGGTAGCAAGTGTTACCATCAAGCAGAGTGAAAACTGATCTTGCTAGTTCTTAAGTAAACCCTAGAATCCTGATCTACCATGGGCTGTAACTGCACCTCACTGGTGACAAGGTTTCTGGCATACCACCAGGCACGCACTTTTCATCATATATACTCAGAAAATGATGTGTAATGGGGACTACTTTTTAGCCAATAGCTTCAATAGCTGGAATACAAAAGCAAGACTCGGGTAGACACCGTTCTCAGAGCCACTGTCACTATGTGAGCGTGTGCACTTCACTTCACGAGTGCCTGCAAATGTAATGCTTGGCATTAGCATGCATTTCATATCCACTGAATCAATGGCTTCCACGTAAGACCTTCTGCATCAACAATAATTAGCTATAACACATATCATATCCCTGGGTGAAGGGATAGAGTGAACCCTCAGCAAGCCTGCTGATGACACAAAACTGAAAAGCTGACACACCAGAAAGCCACCATACAGCAAGACCTGGACAGGCTGGAGAGTTAGGCAGAGAAAAACCTAATGAAGTTCAACAAGGGCAAGGAATAACCCCCTACAGCAGCACAGGCTGGGGGCTGACCCACTGGAGAGCAGCTCTGTGGAAAAAGACCTGGCAGTCCTGGTGGACAACAGGACAACCATGAGGCAGCAATGTGCTCTTACGGCCAAGAAGGCCAATGGCAACCCGGGGTGCAACAAGAAGAGTGTGACCTCTTATGAGGAAAAGCTGAGGGACTTCAGACTCTTTAGTCTGGAAAAGAGAAGACTGAGGGGGGATCTGATCAATGCCTATAAATACTTAAGGGGTAGGTGTCAAGAGGAAGGAGACAGTCTTTTTTCAGTGGTGCCCAGTGACAGGGCAAGAGGTAACAGGCCCAAATTTGAAAACAGAAAGTTCCATCTAAACACGAGGAGGAACTTCTTTACTTTGAGGGTGGCAAAACGCTGGCAGAGGCTGCCCAGAGAGGAGGTGGAGTTTCCATCTCTGGAGACACTCAAAATCCACCTGGACACATTCCTGTGCAACCTGCTCTGGGGTTGGACTACATGATCTCCAGAGGGAACTCAGTCATTCTGTGTTAAGAAGGACATTTATGTCTTTGTAATCTTCCTCCAGCAGCTTAGGAGCTAGTTCTAAGATATGCTGTAGTATTTACTTTAGGTTCTCATATATACTCCTAGTTAGGAGTCAAGAAGAGAAACAAGGCAACAGCTTCACATATATTTAAAATAGCTCAAGTGCACTCTCTTTTTTCTTTTTTAAGGCTATCTTCTCTCATCTCTATTTTTATTTTTCAGAATCAACCCTCAACATTTTAACTATAGTATAATTGATACAACATAAGCATGTCTATGAAGTGTAACAATTAAAAAGCTTTCCTCCAGGGTTTGACAATTCTGCATCTGCTCTTTTCCCCAGTGCTAAATGGGAGGTTCTGCTGGTCAAATCTGCAAAAATCCCAAGATTCCAAGATGTTTTCTGTAGGTTTTGTTGCTAGTTTTTTGGTTGGTGTGTTTGGGATATGGGGTTTTGGGTTTGGCTTTTTTCCTGTTTTACGTCAACCATTTCAGATTTCAACCCAAACCACTGGTTCACTTCCAGAAAGGTATTTTTCCAAGCACATAAAATCCCATTGTTTAATCTAATGTTTTTAAGAACACTGGAAAGTTTTACATGCATATTTCCTCATTTCAAACTCTAAATTGATATACCCTGCAGGGATCTTAAGAGGTAATTATTTTCCCTGTGGAGGATTCTTAAATGGTATGGTATGATCTGATTTAGTGAAAAATGCAGGAGCCTTATTCTGTTGTTTCTTACTTAGGTGAAATGCCAATTGCTTTTGCAGGGAACGGTCCTTATCTAAGAAAGCAGCAAATCCTGCACAATAAACACACCATTAATAGTAATATAATCTTATCATGTGCATACCGCATTCTCTGTTTGGACAAATCTATAATCATCAACTAAATTCACCACTGTTTTACCTCAAGGTTAAAAAAAAAAAAGAAAAAAAAAAGACAACAAGAAACTTCCATTTTACTATAGGAAATTAAAACCCTAGCAACTTAAATGGCTGTGGAGGAAAATCAATATTTTAGTCAAAATTAGATTTTAGGAGTTTCTAGTATCAGATGCAATACTGGAAGTGTAGATTTTCAATTAAAAAGCTACATCTGGTAGCTCAATAATGTATTATAAAGGTGTGCTTGTGCCCCTGGAGAAACAAGCTGGAAGAAACTGTTCACGAATTCTTCTTACAAGCCAGCAATCTTCTTAAAAAGCGGTAACACATTAAATTGAATAGAGGAGGATGTTAAACACAGAACTATAAAAGTTACAAGAACACTTTGAAACTGAATGATTGAAGAGAAAACACTGATCTATGGTATTTTCAGAATATCACTCTTCCTTGATAAAAGTTTGTTTTTCCCCAAGTCTTGCATTTACTCAACAGGCATAAAATGAACATACTATTAATATTTACTCTTCACCTTCTATTTCAATCACATCCAGCATTCAAACACACAGAACGGTAGGAATATTTGGGTCACCGCCTAAACTACAGTGTCTTCAAAGAACTAGGAATCCCGAAATTATACAGCCTCAAGACTGAAACACTAAAATCAGATTCACACAGATCAGTAAAAATCTTTGCTCTAAATAGATGTAATTGCAGAAGGTCTGTAATTCTGAACGTGACAAAAAGAGCACAAGAATACCTTTCTAAGATAGTAAGTACCAAATAATTACATGTAACTGTGCTGGTTTTCACTCATTTGCTTAAGACAAAAGCTCAAGCTTTTGAATTTGTGATAATCAAAAGAATTCATACTTTAACATACACAATCCCGAAATCAAGTGGTAATAATATTTTGAGTAAAAACACTCCTAATTAGCCCATCCTGTTACACTGTTCATTCAATCAGGTTTCATTTCAGAAATTGAGCAGCATGTTTCTTCAATTGCAATTTTTACAGCTTTTTAAAACTCTCAATCAATACAGACTATTAACAACTCCTATGCTAACCACTAAGAGAACAACAAATTAACTGGGTATTTGGCTTTATCATTTGGTCTCCATTGCTAAATCGAACATAAATTTAGACTGAAGGAGCATGACTGAACATCCATGTTGTGCAACAGAAATACAGTGTATGTTCAGTGCGCTGTAATGGGAATTAACTGAAAAAGTCATACCTGAGGACATAAAGTCTCTAGGTGATTAGCTGCCATTTGGACAATTTTCATTCCATCTTCATTTGTTGACAATGAACAAGCAAGATTCGCAACCTTAAATAAACAAACAAACAGTTTTGTAAGCAAGTTTTCATTCCCAGACAAACATTCCAAAACAACTCTGCTAGAAAGCCACTTTTATTTGGGGAAATTAATTTGTCACAGAACATATCTGAACAAGAAAACAGCAGGGGGGAGGGGAAGAATGAAATGTGGAAAGAGATAACAGTAATAAAACTAAGGAGCTCTCACAAATTTAGCTTCGCCACTTAATAGCTGCAGAATGGTGTTGAGGTAACATCAGGAAATCTCAAAAAATCCTACAGCTTCAGCCAGAATGCTTGTGATCATGCCTGTTAATTTTTCAGAGCGCTTCAAACCACATCCAGCTTTTTATTTTTAAACTTATTTTTAAGACATTAAAGATCAAGTAACAATTGCCTTGTTTTGTGGTAATGAAATACCAAATGATTTATTCCCTGAGCTATCCACAGATTATTGTATTAACTACAAGTACAATTTTCTACTGAAATAGTCGTATCAATGCAACTTACGCTGAAAATGTGTAAGGAAATTTGAAATCCAAAAGAAAAAGTCTTACTTTCTGTTTTATTTTATTATACACCGTGGAGACAGAGCTTCCTTTATAGGAAAAAAATTCTTCGATGACGCTCCACAATTCAACAACTTTGAAGAGATCAAAGAAAAAGAGCACTCACTTCAGCTCCCTGAAACTCAACATCATCAAGCTGTAACAGACAGGCTTGACAAAGGGAAAAGAGGGGGTGCGATACTGTACTGGGATCCAGTACACCTTTGCATCCTACTGAAGTCCTTCAGTAAACTACTACACACTTGTTAGTCTTCACAGCCTTCACTGAAGTAGCTGTATAACATATATATCACTCAGTGTTCACATAGGTCACAAACTGCCTGAGAAATAAGATCTCTCTGTAACGCTGCAAATCCCAACATAAATATAGATATGCATAATCTGTAATTACTCAGAACTCATGCAACAAGTTCTATAGTCCAGCTGCTCCAAAATAAAAGCATGTCTTCATGGTGGACCAAACAGTTCTCAAAAAAAACCCAGCATCTCACATTCCAAACACCCCATGTATTTCTCGTTTTTTAAAAAAAACCTGCCTCTTACGAGAGGCAGTATTTTCCCCGTTTCACCCACCACCAAATAATTTTCTTGTATCTTTTTAGATGTTTCAGTATAAAATCTCCAAATATCTCTTTCCCTCTGCATGAACATTTCATTCTTCCTTCTACATGAAACCCTCTATCTCTGGCACCTAAATAATGAAAGGGCAAATACAACATACATAATAAACTGTTGTTAGAATACTCAAGATTTCAGGTCCTTTTCCTCTATAAAACAGAGGTAAACCCCAAACTTATGCATGAATACATAATTATTTCTTTTCTTATTGCTATTCAAATATTCTACAAAACAATATCCATTACCCTTGTTTTAATGACTTTTCTGTTAGACTAAATAACACCAAAACACACTCAGGGAACCTGTTTCCCCTAGCCACAAAATCTTACTTTCCTCCTTTTGTTGCCAGAATCAACACCTTCACCTCTTTTGCCTCTGTCTGGTTAACTGAGATGGAAATTAATCCCAGGAGATGCAGTATATTTCCTTCAAGATGCATGCACCCTTTATTTCTTAAATCAGCATGAGCTAAGACAACTCAGCAGGCTAGCAGGAGAGGAAACAGACTTCTTTCTAACACTGCAATCACTTCAGTTACAATGCCAGAAAATAACTGTCTTTTATTTCAATGTAAACGTTGAAGTAGGAGGACAGTTACAAACAAAACATTAAATGATTTTTTTTAATTTTTAATGAGAAACAAAAACATAGTTCACATAGTTCTTCTAAGAGTTCAGAACAGAAGCAGTACCCTGTAAAAATAAGGTACTTAACCTTTTCCAAAAACAGCTGTGCTTTAAGCACATTGTTCAGATGCAACACCTGGGTTGGTTTAACATGATATGGATGTACATTTTTGGAAAAAAAGATCAACGACACTAAGCATAAATTAATTAATTTGACAACACACAAAAAACAGATTTCAATTCTAGAAAGTTACAGAGAACAACCACTCAAATGTAATTAATACTGTCACAAATACCTGCCAAAAAATCATGACACAAGGGGTTTCCAGTAATTTATTACCCACCCCCTCTTGGAGCCCCCCATTTGTCAGAGGTAAGATAACACTGTGCTGGCCTCAGGATTGCTACCTGCACGTGTGCCTTCCTGTCCTGTTACTCTGCAGGGGGTAGGTGCCTGTTTGTGGTCAGGCAAGTTACATCTGCTAACTCATACTTCAGCAAGTAAACCTTCAAGCCATACTTAATTTTATTCTTTAATTCACAGGACAGTCAACAATAACACGGTGGAGGTTAGCTACTGCTGAGTAAAATCTGACATGCAGAACATTAATGCACTTTACCTAGAAGCAACAGAAGAAACTCTTCTGTTACTCTCCAGCAACAACAGAAACCTTTTTTTTCACCAAATTAGTGCTAAATAGCGTGCCATGTTCGTGGCACATTTGCACACAGAAAATAAATTTAAAAAAAAAAATCAATCTTATTTTCAGAAAAACTTTGGGATTTACGCTTTACAATTAATTGGACAAGTTACTTTTTTTTCCCCCCAGGCTTTCCAACAGTTGAAATGTGGACAACTGCTATTTCATGGACTTAAAACAGAGGAAAGTAACTCCGAAGAACCCTCACAAAGAAAACCAATTTAATGATTACCACAAAATAACGTACAGTCTTTCATAAGGCCTTATTTAAGACAGGAAGCAACCACAGAACAGATGCATAAATCTTTATCTCCCATAAACCAAAAAAGTTCCACAGAACACAATGTATCTTAATATTTCCAGTGTTATTATTAAGACATTTAGTCTGTTGTCATGCTTCCAACAAACAGGTCTTGAAGCAATAGCATCCAGAGAAAGGAAACCTTTCCACTCCCACCACCGAACAGCTTTAAGGATAAAGATAACACATAGCGATTAAGAACTGATGGGAACACCAACTGGGCTGTGCGTTGCTCACTCACTGCTGCGCACCTGCTCGCACAAGCACTCCCCAAAGCTCCTTACTGCTTAAACGCACTCCTTCGCTCAAAAAAAAACCAACAAACCAAACATTCCGACTCAAAGAACTGAAAATGAAAATTTGAGAAACTAAAGGAAAAAAAACCCAAACTTCTTATTATAGTTTTCTATCGCTGCCTCAAAGACTGGCGTTTTAAATTTTACGCTGGATAAATTTAGGCCTAAAACAACGACCGTCAAGCTTGCTGCTTGGAAAACACCTCTTTAACATCGACAACTTTATAAAAAAGCAAACCCACATCTATTACTATTTTTAGCGGCCTGACCCACCTGCCCTGCACGCTCCGGGCCCGTCCGCGCAGTTTTCCCCTCAGCACTCGGAAAGGCCTAAAACGGCACAATTCTCCTTCCAGAAGGCTAAAACGCGTGTTTGACGATCTCCGCTAAATCCTCGATAAACGCGTAAACCGAGCAGTGCACCTCTCGCTGAGCAGGACCCACCACCCGCACCTCACGTTGCCGGGCGGGCGATGGAACCTTCCAGAAGCGGCGGGGCGGGGCTCTGCGCGGGGTCGCGCGGCGCGGCCCGGCCCGGCCCAGCCCAGCCCAGCGCGCGCCCCGCCCCGTGAGGCGCCGCCGCTGCCGGGCCCGCCAAAATGGCAGCGTGTGTGAGGGAGGAGGCAGCGAGGAGCGAGCACGGCAGCGCCCGGCCCGGCCCTGGCAGAAGGCCCCGTGCCCGGAAAGCTTAAAAGAGGCTTTTCATGGAAAGGGGAGCTTCGTGAAGGCACATTTTTAAACAGCTCCGATTTCCTGCTGCCGGTGGTTTTGTTTTCTTCCCACTCAGTATTAGGTAACCATACAGGACAGGCAGGAGGCCAGGGTTTGGGCTAACGCTATTCCAAAAAATGTTTTCCACACTGAAGTGAATGGAAATTTTAAATTGAAATTTAAGGCTGTAAACACACTTAGGAAGCTTTTCCTGATGTGCCCAAGCCAATTGTATTTGCAGTGGCTACAAAGCAATCCATTATTCACTCAGAATGAAGTACCTACATGTATGGTGCTACATAACCAAGTTGTCTGTAAAGCAAAATAAATGTTACACTGCTCTGGTGGTAAAAACTAATTGCACCACAGGCATATAATAGATGCTCTTACGCATTGCATTATGTCATTAATGCATTACAGTACATTCTTACGCATTTACCATAGGCTACATTTCAAATATCTTGTAAAAATATAATTAATCCTCTCATTCATTTTTTACGCTGCCTTTATCCCTTAAATGAACATCTAAGTAATTTTTCACAGGTTTATTAGTTTTTCTTCTCTTTGTGAGTGGAGCTGCATTTCTGTGGCTGCTGTGAAAGCCAGCTCTAGGTGGGGAATTCCAATGTCAGGGAGCTGGAGGTCACCTCCTCGCTACTGGAGTTTATATAAAATAAATGTTGTACTAATGTAAAATGTTTCTGTGTCAGCAGAAGTCCTTCATGCTAATTGAGTTTAAAGGTTCATAAAACATTTTATAAGAAATCCTTGACTCCTTTTTGCAATGTGCTCTCTGGTCTAAGGAAAGATAAAATGAAAATCACAAAGGAAAACACATAAAACTGTTTATAAACCTTGCCACCAAAACTTAGACATATAAAATCATCCAGATTTCCAAAACGCAGATTTCAATACGTTCTGAGGCATCATGTGGGCTCACCTGTAAGCAAGTGGGTAGAATTCAAAGTGCAGAATTGTGACAAAACTGCTACGTGGACTATATCTTGTTCATGGTACACTGGCCTTGAAAAAGGGCAAATGAATTCACTATTAGTCACTATAAAGCAATGCACAGAAACAATCCATCCAGCAGCAGAGTAAGAGATGCAGGAGTCAGTAACACGTTTCAAAGTGTGCAAGGAAGTCTAGAAAAACCTATAAATGATTCCTGATAAAAAGCTGACAAGGGTACATGTTAATTAAGCTAAAACTCAGAGTGGTGGTCTGAACTTCCCATCACAAAAGTATATGGGGTATGGCTACTCCTGTCCATCTGTCCATCCTTTTACTGGGTAAAAGAGACCTGATAGTGCTGTGACTGAGGACAGTTCATTAAGAGAACACATGCCTAGATTCTTCAGTCCTACTGAGTCTAGTGAGGAGGTTCCTTGTGTCCAGCAAGACCAGCCTGTGTTTTTTACAAGAAAGTTTTAGAAATTTGTTGTGAACTCCATATTTTGAATACTAGCCTAACAGTTATTAAAAATTAATTTCATATAATGATGTTAAGATGTAAGCAATGTGATCTTCTTGGAAGTAACTGTGTTGACATTGCATATTGCTTGATTTTGTTTTTCAGTTTCTTTTAAAGAGCTTCTGCAACGCATGAATTACACCAAGGAGAAATACCTAACAGTATGTGCCTTTTGTCTCAGCCAAGTTGTCAAAAAAACCCCACCCAACTTTGTTGTTAAACAAATAACAGAATTGTTAAACAAATTCTAGTCCATGACTTCCCATAGTATGTTCTCTTGATACTTTCCTGGTTTTGTTGGATTTGGTTTTGTTGTTTGTTTTTTTTAAAAGAGTTCAGCCACTACTCTTATTTATGGTGTTTAGTCTGTATTATGAAAGGACTTGTCCCAGATTTTGTTTTCTTGCCTCAAATACAAGATATTAGATACCTTCTATAAGCACTGTGCACAAAATACATTTCAGAACAAGAACATTTGTCAGTTATTTCAATGTATATAAGAATTCACATTATTAAGTACAGTCCTGTAAAAAAGAATCACCCTGGCAGTGGGGGAAAATTAGTGGTTCAAAAGCCACTTGGCAGTGGTAAAATACCCAGAAAGATTCCTAGAGAAGCGGTTCAGTAAACACCTCTAGATATCGCCTGATCCTCTAGAAAATACTCTTAAATTAAGTCATAGAATGCTTAGTCACTCTCATAGAATGCACAGTCTCTTATCATAGAAGGCCACCAAATTAGGACAAGATTGGCCCTTTGTGAAGCCATGTTGGCTGTCTCTAATCACTTCCCTGTCATCCATATGCCTCTTGAGTTCTCCTAGCCTGGGGAATAACAACTCACAACAAAACCTCATGTTTTAGGCTAGAAATCTGCTTTCCAAAAGAGATGAAATTAACACAAACCTATTCTCTATGCATACATGCACATATATATGTATACACACATATGTTATACATACAGATATGTTTGTCTGTCCTCAAGGACTTGAGATCCCATTGGCCAATTTGACCCAGTAGGGACCAGATTGTTTGACAGAAGGATAGCAGCCTCTCAGAGATGCACTTCTGAGGATTTCCATGGAGGGTCCCATAGAACAAAGAATATTCAGTGCCTCCACTGACAGGAATAAACCTCTTCCTTCACCAAATATCACAGCACCCATGTTCCAAGGAAAAACAAAACAAAAGAAAAAAACAATAACAAAAAAGCCCCTAACAAGTACACACACAAAGAGAAATTTCGTATTTAAGAAGCACAAGCTTTAAAAAAAAGGTTACCATTTTGATGATGTGTGCATTTTTTAGCATCCTCAGGATTATTCTTTTAGAGGTGGCTAGCTCGTTACAGATAAGTACTATCAAACCTATGTTGGAAGCCTATGATGGAACCACAATTATCACAATTTCTAATATTCTGAGGAAATTCTAAGTCTGGTTTGTGCAGTAATCTATGAAAAAAGTTGCTTCCACTGCACTAGTGTTAGCTGCCTGACACTAGTGTCAACAGCAAAAGTGTTAGCCAGGTGTATTAGGATAAGTCCTTGTTGAACCACAAAAATTTACCTTTGGAGCTCACAAAACTTACAGTGCACCTTGCCTCACCATACTAGGTGGCTGACATTTCTAGCTGCTGAAATATGCCCCTCAGACATAGGAAGTCTGATAAATCTTTTGGTTGTTTATCTTTTGTTCCCTTGCTTCACACTTATGCAATAAAGGCTGTGATTAAGAGGATTAATGAAAATGTCACCATTTATCACCTCAAGCTCAATCAGTAATAGGAAAGTTGGGCCTTATTTGATTAATTACATAAAGGTGCAAAAATTCTCACATTATGAATTCAGGACTTGCTGCAAGAAACTCAAACTCCGTGAGGCCCAAAATAGCAAGCTTCAAAGACTTAAAGTTTATGTACGCTTAGAAGTACATGCTTGATTTTAAGCTCATTTTATTAAATTCATTTTCTTAATTCACTATTTTGACCACATTAGCTCTCCATTAAGCATCCATCTACAAACAATATACACCACCAAGTTACATGTCTTTAAAGGCCTCCTTCCATCTGCCTGCCACTTCTCCATTACTGTTGTTCTATTAGAATTTAAAACATTTGTGCGTTTTTCCTGTGCTGCCTTTCATTTTAGAAATAATTCCACAAACCCCGAACAAATGCCATTACCATCTTTAGGCTTTCAACAACCAACCAAACAAAGCAACACCTGACAACAGAGGGTTTGTGGGCTCTCGATGCTGCTTATTGACAGCCGTCACGTCATCTCGACAAGCAGGTCAGTTTGCTGGAGGACTCTTGGATCATTCAGCACAGAAATGAATTCTAGTTGAAATGGGAAAGCAGGGGTTTAGACCTAACTCTTGGGCTTACTGGCATTAAATTTGTCTTTCAGACATTAAAAATTTGATTTTAAAATAGTTGCAGAAAAAATTAATCTGTAAGTAAAATGAGGAAGTGTATTTTTTGGTTTTGTAGTTCAAGTGGTGTAGCACGCTACAGACCTATCTAGTCAAAGATTTGCTAAAACTGGCAAAGTCAGCAGTTCGATTGTTAAAATGGATCCACTAAGATCTTTGGATTTAGATCTTTGAACTGCAGCAATGAGGAACCTACAAGCAAGGAAGCTCCGCTGCCCAGATCTCATGGATGTGCCATTTACTGAACTCTGCCTGAAACGGCGGCTGCGTGGGGCTCTCTCTGGAAAGTGAAACAGTCAGTGCTGAATGGGGATTCTGAATCACACAAACAACATATTTTGTTAACTAGCTAAATAGGAGGAAAAAAAAAAGTCTATGATACGAGAGTAGAATTAGTCAAGGATAGACTGATTCTATAAATTAGTATGGTAATATAACAAAAATCTACTTCTGTCTCATAAATATTGATCGTGCTTAAAAGTGCTCGTCTTATTTACAGCAAATGTCCTCCTATTCTGCTGACAGATATATCTCTGTATGCTAATTGCTTCATGTTACATACCTAGATACATGCTCTTTCAAGCAGAAAACCACATTTAAGTTCTATGTCCACAGATCATATTGTACAACAGAATCCTGCATCCTAGTAACAGCTGCCATGTAAGTTTATGTACATGACTAATAGAAGATAAACTGTAATGCAAAAAGCAGAGATGATACCTTCTCCAAGTTGGGGTCTTTAATTGCCATTTTGACACAGATGTGATTATATAATGACACTGATAGTATATTATGGATTAAAGAATAGCAACAAGAAAAGTACCAGCAACAAAATGACAAGCCCTAGGCTTGGACCTTACGTTTGGGGATGAAATTCCTTCACATGGAACTGTCTGAAACTAAAATCTTCTACATAACTGGATTCATGTTTCTCGTCTTCTGATCATGTTCCTAAGAATAATAATAATAATATATTCTGCTCTCTTCTGGTGTTTTGAAATGTTAATTAACGATGCTCCAGTGATCTGTTAGTTTGATCTCTACACCTGCACTTGTGGAGTTTTGCCACTCTCAGAAGTTGTGTTTTTCAATAAGTCAGTAAAATCAATGCTAAAGAACTAGATACAAACCATTAAAATGTTATTTTTATTTAGGGTTCACCAGTCTAGGATGAAAACCCATAAAAATGGGTGCAGTGCTGAGACTACTCAATTCCCCATTTTCTTTGAAGCTGACAAAAACAAACCAGAATCTTCCAGTTGACAGTACTTTGTATATGCAGTACTTTAATAAAGCAAAATTCATTAATGGACTGCTAAATTCCATTTTAAATTAAGTCAGTACCTACCAGGAAACCATGTAAATGTTACTTTGGGTGGCAAATCTAGGGGGTTTGTTGGCTCTCAGAGTTCAGGTAGTTTTTTTCCTATGATTCTGTGAGTAAAAGAAAAGTAATGTGAGGAATGTAGTCTTTATGTACTGGATGTTCAGAGGTTAAAATAACAGATGTCATAGGCTGCTTGGGGGTTGGTTGTTGTAGACTAGATTCAGGAAAGCACAAGAGTAAGATGATTTTTTGAGGGTTTTTTTGCCTGCATCTTTCAGACCTCTGCTGAGTTGCTCTCAGAACCCAATTTTCTGGGTCAGTATATTGAAAATTTGACATAGAAAGATGTAGCAAATTACATACAGTCAGACAAAGCGGCAAATAAGAGCTATCATCTTTTATCTATATATATGTCAAAAAAACAGGTTGAAGTAGTGAGAATTTTTCCATTGCACTTGAAGACAAATATTTACTGTTTTTACAAAAAATGAAAAACAACTTATCCCGATTAATTTGCAGATTCTGTGATGAAACTGACTTTTGGCAGAGCCATTTTCCACAAGAGGCCAGTGTAGAAAGCTTTAGTTCAAGAGCCACTGGTCCTGTGTTTTGCTTGAGAGAAAGGGAACATTTTCTTGCAGAATACTTATTAAGTTATTGTCAAGACAGATTCCTTTTGATTACCAAATGCTTACTACTATTTTCACTGTGCTGGGTTTTGCAAATATTTTGATTAGCATCTTTAACCCTGAAAAATTTCATTTGTGCCATATGTAAGTTCATCCATATCGTTTGCCAAAATTGCATTATAATTGTAATAGTATTGAATGAAAAAGAATTTTTATATCTATGTTTATGTCAAACCTCAATTTCTTTATAGAAATTGCAACAATTAATTGCTTTCTGAATAGAAGGGATTAATTCAGATAAACCCTTACATGGACATTTGTAACTGAATTTTGTGACTGATTTTGAGCTAGCTAAATTCACTTATCTCTCTTTTATTCCAGGCTCCATCATTGATCCCCATGACAGATTCTCCCTTTCTGTCTCCTACAGTTTATCTGTCTCATCTAATTCCCCAAATCTAGAGACCCAAATATTTCATGGAGTCTCCAGAGTGCTATTGAAACACAAATTAAATAAGTGCAATGTTAGACAAACTTAATTTCTGTGAAGGATGAGCAATCCCATGAGTTTGTCTCAACTCGGTTCAGAAATTTCCTGGGTCCAGCCCTGAGGTAAATAGGAAAGGCTCTAAACAAACTAAAAAAATACTTATACTTAAGTTTAAAATAATAAAGGTACCAATCCCAGACTGCAGTCATGCCACAAACATCACTTGGTTGTGTTAAAGTGGCAAAAAGCTATGAACTTCCAGTGAAGGTGGTTTAAATGAATTTCCCTTATCCTTGCTGTGCTCCCCAGGTAAGGGGCCAGGAGCCCCACATTGAGCAAGGAGTGCATGGACCCAAATTATAAGATGCACAGCAAAGTTTTCCCAACATACTTGGGACATCAGTCTCATAATTTTAAAAGCCAGTTTTAAAAGTAGGTGAAATAACAAGAGCCATCAAGTTATTTTATTCAAGATCTTAATTTTTTTTCATAAAGTATATTAACGTCAACATTCTGTCAGTATTTCTATAGTTTGTTCCTATGCATCTTGTATCTCATTCAACTAGAAAGTGACAAAACAATTTATTTCTCTCTATATATTTTTATAACCCAAGATTTCTCTCTTTTACATATTTTAACTTCATTGTAAAATAATGATTTTTTAAGGAGAATTCACCTTCAGTAGTTGTACTGGATTTTCTGCACTGGGAATCTTTATATTAACTGGCAAACTTGTTTTTTTAACAACACAATGTCCTGCATACCTTTGCTGATCTATATTAACACACTGCAACACTGATGCACTTAAATATATGTGCTGTCTGTTGTTCATAACAGATTCAACCTTAGAAACCCTAATTCCTAGAAGCCAGCATTTTGATATTGGAATACAGTCAAAACTAAAAAACAAAAGGGCAGGAATTAGACAATAGATTAAACCTTCAAGTTTATGTATCAGAGTGGTTGATCTGAGGTCAGTGTTATTAGATCAAACTACAGAGAACATGACATATTCGTGTAGAGAGAGAAGAGATGAAGAACACAAAGTTCACTTCATCATCGCCTCCACTTCTATTAGACCTCTCAGCCTCTGCTTGGTACAGCTGACCTTTCAACACTGCAGCAGGAGATTTGCATCTGTGCCAAAAGAACAGATAATCAGAGGATTCTTCCCTGCTCCCGTCAAATTCCTTTTTTAATCTCAAGTTCACCCAGCCTATCACTCCTCCTCTCAGAAAGCATTGCATCTCTCCGATAGATCAGCTCAGAACAGCCTGTCAGCTTTCCCAAACACGAAATTTCTAGTTACAGAGGACCTGCTTTTTTCCTTGGGTAGATGTGACATTTCAGTCTTCCTTTTACCTATCTTTACTTCATTCTTACGTAATGTCCCTTCCAACCTAGACAATTGTATGATTGTATGATTCTAATATCAGAATTTGTGTCAGCCTTTGGTAGAAGTGACACACAGGCCAGAGCACTATATTTGCTAAGACCAGCCATGTCTTATAAGGGACTATAAAGTACAATCAAGCCCCCTCTTTTCATTATTATTATTTTGTCATCACTTTCATAATTTTAAATATTTCTATTCAGAGCTAATTTTGAGATTTCCTAGAAGACTGTTTGAAAAAGGTTCCATATAATCAAATATTAGTTTTGCAATTTAATTCTAACATTTTAAATGAAAAAGCATTTCAAAGCAAAGCTTAAATGTGAAATCTCAAAGCAGTTAATTTTTATTTTTTGAAATATTTTCATCAAAATTGTTGCATATTATAATAAGGCATTCTAATTAATGACAGGGATTTTCTAACATAAGCATATAATTTGGCAATTTCTTTTCACCAAGGCCCCCAACAAAGACATAGAGTACAGACAGATTCTGACTGCTTTTTTCATTCTGCAGCACATCCTAGTTTTTCAATGTCACAAAATCAATATTCAGACTTACGAATATTTGATGGAGTATATGAGCAATATAAGGCACTGTAACCTCCATCTGAAGAATCTTTAATGTGACCTTTGGTACTCGTGAAAATACTTCAGCTGCTGAATGTCCATTTCATAGATGGGAAGTGTTCAATATAAGAGCCAAAGTGGTCATTTTAATGTTTGGGCTTTGGAGCCTTTTACTGTGTAACTAGGACTATTTCACTTCCTCCATATATCTGAAGAAACTCTTCACATTTACAATTAAGAGATGCTGTTTTGTGCAATTATTGTGCAGCTGTAATAATGCAAAGATACTAACCAAGGTATCTCTCTTGGAGCTTTTTGAATACTAGTGCTGTTCACAAAGCACCAACGAACATTCCTGGTAAGTATGGCTAACATCCCAAGTGCATGCATTTTTTAACAGAACCTCTAGGGCCAGAGTGCAGAGTAGTTAAACTCAGGAGAGAGAAAGCATAAGGAAACAAGGAAGAAGGTATTACCTGCAGTTACTGCTCCCTTTGTAAATGTCATTGCCCCAGATCTTCGTGGTGTTCAGTCTTTCCATTCCACTGATATTTTGTACTTCACTGAACTTATATACATACTTCTGAACTGTATTACATTGTTAAATCTTAAGTAAATTTTTAAAGGAAAGACTGTAACTTGCAAATGCTAATTCAGAAGAGAGATATTTGTAAGAGATACTAATCCTCAAGCTGATTTACAAAGGTCACTGGCCTATAAGGATACTGTTTGTTTCTTAAACTACGATACAAGCAGCAAGTCAGTGTAGCAGGCAATTTAGCTTAGCTCAATTAACATTTCATATTCAGAGAGGAAAAAAAAGAAGCAGGTTCTTTCTCCAGACTATTGTTTCTATTTGATAAGTTTTCACTTTCAGATTAAAATAGAAACCACAGAAAATCTCTCTTGATATTTCAAGCAGTACTTCTAATTTCCAAATTAATTCTTGGAGTAAGCTTTATGAGAAGATAAACTTCTGTTTTTATAATGTCCAGCTCAGTCTACTGTATTTATATACAAAACTATACCATAACCTACTATTTAAATATTCTCAACCTTTACAAAAGAGATGCAAGAAATGCACTGAAAACTAGGATACACCTGATTAAAACCCACTATGTGGAGCATAAGAAAGTGAAACTTAATGTATGTCTCAGAACAGACCAACACTCATCTCTCAATGTATAATTCATCTCACCTCACTTCAGCTATCTAGAAGGTAGGCATCCAGACTAAATGAGACATTTAGTCAAAGGAGAGGTAGGCACTTAATATAAGCAAGATAAATATTTGGGAAATTTTTATCTTGGGTAAGGAGTGAACAGGGTAAATAAGGTTTTAAATTGAAAAAAGACCCACAGAAGCACATCTCGGAACACCTGCCTGACTTTTTCAACTTTGAAAAAAGACAAAAGCATCAAAATAACAAGTGAGGTGATACTGGTGGGTAGAAGGGGCAGGAGGGCAGTATTGTTAGTAAATGTTTTAATTTGAGCGGATGAGTAAATGCTTCAACTGGCAATAACACAATTATCAATGGTTTGTTTTACTTAAAAATGGACTTGCATCCTAATCCAGCAACATCAAAATCATTGCATTATCTATCACTGTTGAACTTGTTGGCTGCAATACTAAAATCAAATTTAATGAGACTGAATATCTAACTACACAAATATGCATGTCTTTCTGGACCCGATTCTGAAATTTATTTTGCAAATTTCTGCAATCAAATGAAATATCATAGAAGGCAAATTAAACACTGATGCTTTTATCAACAGTATCATTTACAACTGACAGAGTCATAGAATAACAGTATATATTAACATTTACAAAGGATATATTGGAATAGGCAATAAAACTATGCTGATTCACTGGTTCAGTGATTATTTTGAGAATGCAATATTATCTCTTCATTACAATATGTTGTCCTTTCTCCATTTTTAAATTGAAATTATCAAATTCATCATTGGTGCAACATTAACACCTAGCAAAAGGCTGGGCACTTGTCCCAAAGGGGACAGGTGATGTTTACACATCAGAAGTTTCAGCAAGAAAAAGTAAATTCTTTGATAAATAAATAGACTAGTAATGTGTATGCTGAAAAAGGACATTCAACTTCCCTCCTCCCTCCCTTCTAGGTAGAAACTGGGCTGGAATTGCAAAACTTTGCTATAGTCTTTCTCATATCTTGTATCACTAAGTATAGGTGTCTTCTGAGCAGTCTTATGTTCACAGGCAGCTCCTACACCTCTTTGTAGATTTTCCAGGCAGTGCATCTGTGCAGCCATTAGCCCCTTTAATCACAAACCTATCCTGATGGCCAGCTATTCCTTGCATTTGGGAAACAAATTCAAACTCATGAAAGGAAATTAAATGGGATTCTTAGGTTCATATCTTCTAAATTGAATAATGACAAATATTTCAGCTGACCTGGACTCAACTCCAAATTTGGTTATCTGATCTTTGATCAGATAACTTATCTGTCCTTCAGGCTGTTTTAACTTCAGTATTAGAAATAGAAAAACAAAACAAAACAAAACAAAAAAACAAACCCAAACTTGTAAAACTTTTGGTTTATGTTTTAGCTTTCATTTGATTTTGCATTACGGTCAAAATGGGACACTCTTGTAAATCCGAGAATAGGAACTAGATTTATTTTGTAACTACACAACCATGAAACATAAATGCCATAGTCTACTTTTACTTTAGCTGTTTACCTATTTGCCTTTCATTTTCTGTAAATCACCTAAGATTAATGAATTAATTCGGAACCAAATAGTTTTCCTAAGTAAATTTTCAGCCACAGAGTGAATTAATTGATTTTTCCCATTTTTACATTACTGCACCCAAAGGCACTAAAAGCTTAAAAAAACCCACAAAAATCAGCAACACATTCCTTACAGGCACTTGAGATAATATTCCTGCAAAATCCATTACTTCAGGATTCCAGCAGTGTTTCAAGCTCCAGTTTGAATGAGCTTAAGTCAGTGAATATTTAGTCACATTTGCAGGACTGATTGTCCAACAAACGAAAATCTCTCCCCAATTCTATTTACAAGTTTCTAAGTGACAAAGAAATATCATTTTTAAGTCATAAAGAAGTATATCCTTTAGAAATGAATGCTGAGTATACAAGGGGATTTATTCGGCGTATACAGGACCTTGCTTTCAGTCTCCAATAGGTTCATGGCTCTGAACTGTGTGTCAGAGCACCATTAACTCATCACACAGGTGATAAACTTTCAAAGTGAGAGCTGGCAAACAACTAAGTCATGTGGTGTCTTCCGTACTTTGAGTGGTAGTATTCTGAACACTCTGACCTAATTCTCCTTAGAATCACACAGTTGATCAAGTTCCCCCTCAATACCTTTGTGAAAGATTTACACTAATTTCTCAAATTAGAATTTCCCACCACTTAATTTTTATGGAATGAATCACTATATAAACCAGAAAACCCACTATCTTACTGCATACCATTATATAAAAAACATAGTATGTTTATTATTACCCTAGGCCACTTCCATATTTTTCCTGAAATGCCACACTTAATTGTTTTATGATATCTGCCAGCAAAGAAAATATGCAATGACGAGTCATTTATACCATACATTCAAAAAAAGTGCAAATCCCCCAAACATACCTCCACAAGCCTGCTGGTGTGTTCTCGAAATATAGCAGCATATTCCTTTATTTCTTTATCTCTTCCATTTTTGGCAGCTTCAATGAGAACTAGAAGTGGAACAGTGGTGTCTAAGAAGGAGTCTGAGATGTGATCTATAATGGCTTTACGGAGCTGCAATAGAAAGCATTACATTAGTACTTGCTAATTGGATTATTTATTAAAGTCTACTGTAATTCTTGTCCATTAGTATTTTATAAATATGTGCACACTGCATTCCTGCATTACTTGCAGAATTATGTGTCTGAAACCTACTGCAGCTGCAATTTATCTATTACAAAGAAAACTCTCATTTTAGGGACAATTTTAATATATCACAACCTAAATATGCATGTTTATATGTGTGAGTATAGATACATAAGATACTTAAGACCTACTAGTTCTGTTGAAATTAAGGGAGCCAATTTGATGAACAGGATCACAGAATGGTTAGAGTTGGAAGAGACCTTAGTGATCATCCAGTTCCAGCCCCCCTACCACAGGTAGAGACACCTTCCACTAGACCAGGTTGCTCAAAGCCCCATCCAGCCTGGCTTTGAACCCCTCCAGGGACAGGGCATCCACAACTTCCCTGGGTAACCTGTTCCAGGGTCTCACCACCCTCACAGCCAAGAATTTCTTCTAATCTCTAATGTAAATCTCCCCTCTTCCAATTTAAAACCATTACTCCTTGTCCTGTCACTACATTTCCTAACAAAGAGTCCCTCTCCGGCTTAAATGACTCTACGCAAGAAAAATTACTGTTAGACCAAACCTAATGTTTCCTTGATTTTCTCCCTTGAAGTCACCATGAGTAGAAGTTTATTTCATTTTACAAATAAAACATTAATTTAATTATGTTTGTACTCACAAAATTGTCTACATCACATGTTACCATAATTGCAAAATTTCCCAAATATTTTCTGCCTTGTTTGAAAACCCAATGATACAGTTTGATCAGCATAACGGTAGCATTCATGGTAGTTACATCAATGAGATTACTGATTATGACACTTGATAATAGATTAATAGGGCAAGAAGAACAATAATTGTGTCTCTATTTAAATTAATTGTTCTTGAACATCTTGCTCAAATTATTCAAGTTCAACATTCTGCTACAAATTACCTTTCTTAAATTAGGTTACATGTAAGTTTATCATTAGGCTATTACTTCACTTAAGAAGTTATTTTCCATGTTATAAATCTACACATGGCAATTGTTCATTTTAATCATAGAACATTACAAGAAATACACCAATCATGAGAATATATACAACGCAACTAAATTATCAAGTTTGATAAATTTCCTACTGCAAAAAGAAGTATTTTTACAATTTTATAAAAGATACTGATTGGAAGATAAAAGAATAGAAAAGGTTTTTAAGCTCTTAATTGCTTACAGGTTTGTTGCCAAAGGATGTGTTTTCATTTAGGATTTTGCTCCCATGTATCTATGTGAAAACTCAGTACAATTAAAGACTTCTACATCTAGAAAACTGCAAAAAACCCACAATTTTTTGATGATGCTGTCCTTGTAGGTAGGGCAGTGAACATGCACAACAGAAATAATACCAGAGAAATATGTTGATTATTAAGATTTAGATATTAATTCCACCACTAGCATTTGGATAGCCTCAGCATCTGAAGCAGCTCTCACTGACTCAGCAGGCAAATGGAACAGACAAATCTGCCAAATCCTGCCAAGCTACCTGTTAAAATTTCTGTGTTGGAAAAGCCTAACACGAGAAAACAGATCTACTCTCCTGTACAAAATTAAGTACATAACTGTGACCTTGAAGAATCACAGTTTAAACATCAAGATTTCAATTTACAATAATCAGCATCCAAAAAACTGGGGAACCTTATCAATGGCCAATGATTCATTGTCTCCGAAAGAAATATTTTTGGGTTCCGTGTAGCCCAGATTGTAGGATTTTTGCAGCCTTAATATAGTATTTGAGGAGCAGTGACTGCAATGACCTTAGTCACATTTCTGGTGAGCTTGAGGCTTCCAATTTTTAAACTAGCAGCCTAATTTTATCTCTCATCACATAATTCTTTGCTACAGCTTTTTACTGGTTTGCTTAGTTTAATTAACCTTTCACATATAAATTATCATTATTATTTTGTTCTAAGAAATCCTCTATCTTGCAATTAAACAGTGAAATGCATCTCCTTCTAAAAAAAAAAAGATAATCTGTATCTTTGCTGGATACAAACAAGTTTAAAATGATGGTCCCCTTTCAGCTATGTGAAGGAATACAAGAAGCTGAGATTTTCAGAAGATGGCTTATGTAGTATTAAAGAACACAGAAATACAATGTAGAACAAAGAAAGGGAAAAGACAGAAGAAAAAAAAGTGATATCTGAAGCAATATCTTTTTATCTTCATCTGAATCATAACAATCATTTTTTCTGCAACTCAGTAAGTCTGTTTGTGACTCTGGCCACCTCTAGAGCAAAATGCTAAAAGCTAAATAGGGAGGTGTATAAACAAAGACCAGCACCAGTAGTGCTAGCAGGCAATACCAGGGAACTTATTGTGCTTTCTTGGAATTTTTTCTCCTGTTTTAAAGTGAAAGAGACACCATCAGAAGAGGGAAAGCAGAGGGAGGGTGACGTCTGACAAATTGTTTTATTTTTAAGGTCCAAGGTCTTATTCTTACCCTTTAAGCTGACTGTTACAGAAGTGGAAGCATGGAGAGGTTTTGTTTTGATATCAAAGTGCATTAAAAAATAAAGTAGAAACATGTTGTTTATAGAACATGGGGCATAAGGTTGTCAAAAACAAACAGTGGAGGGTAGAGAAGACAATCCTAGCAGCTGTTTGCAACACTCTTAAACATCAGTATCCTGAGGAGCACAGAAAACTCTTGCCGCAACAGACGGAGCACATCTGTCTCAGAGGGGGAGAAAGATACTGGCAAGTGAGTTGGCAGGGCTTGTTGAAAGGAGATCCTTCAGCCTGCTACCTCACTTGAAATGGGAGATGATAACAGTATCAGAAAGGTCCGTGGCAAGTGGCAGGATAACACATCAGGGCTGGTGGGATATAGTGATAGCAGTGCTACAGCAACACATGCTGAGATGGACCATGAGCCCCTGAGACAATAGGAGACAGAAGGGGAGTTGGCACAAAGCACGTGTGGGACCAGGGAAGTGCCCCTCTAAGAAGGAGACACAGTCAGCAGATCAGCTGAAGTGTCTCCACAACAATGCATGCAAACAGGAAGAGTTAGAAACTATCCTGCTACAGGAAAGCTACGACATAGTAGCT
>BJBW01010438.1:42108-55237 GCA_004320125.1 Scolopax mira | reverse complement strand
CAGTAAAGTTGCACAGATAAATCCTCCTTTAACAAACCTAGAAAGCTCACGTTTTGTTTGAAAAAAGCTCCAAGAAGACAGGGGTAATTTAAAAATGAAATTGTTCAGAGAGTCTGCAAGGTCCATTATCTCGTAATAGTTACAAACCCTTGTTTAGAGACACTTGCACTTGTGTCAGGTTCACAGAGGTGGATCCGGATGGGGACAACATCAAAACAACATTTCCACAAAAAAATGGTGGAAATAAAAGCATTGTAATGAATGGTCAGCTTCGAGGTGGCAGAAACACTGCACAAACATATCATCAAGCCTTCAAATGCTTTCTTATTCAGAATAATTTTCTGAAAAATGAGCTTGACAGTTTTCAACATTGAAAGGAAGCTTTATAATCTTTTTTTTTTCTTTCTGCATAAGTATTTAAAATTAAACTTAAGGTAAATGTAGCACTGGCCATCTACCTGTTGCTTTATTTTTGGACTAAATTCCTGTTTTCAGATAAATCATCTTTTGACAAGGTCTTAAAGTTTGTGTGACCGAGCCGGTCAATGGACCAGAAAGTGGGATCAAAAGATTTCCATAGAGATCAAAAGTGGTAGGATCAGATGTAAGTCAAGACTCGTAGTCTTGAGTGGAAACAAATAAAATGGGAAAATCAAAGAATGTGAAAGGAAGTGTGATAAACCCCATGGAACTGGGGGAGATTTCTCTGAGTTACCATAAAAATTCAAGCCATAACTCAGTGCAGATATTATATAGATATATAGGATCAGTTATCCACTCATCCTGGGTATTAATGCAATTTTAGACAAACAATATGAGGAGATCACAACATACAGAATATCTTCAGCTGATTCACTGTAGAAAAATCCTTCCATTTCAACCAATTACTCCTATATATGAAAGTAATAATTAAATAAAATTCTTCTTCAGGTCCACAAATAAAAACACACATTCCCATCAAGCTCAAAAGCTGCACTCAAGAAATTATGAAGGTGTCATCCAGGGAATTTTCGAGCAAACAACACCCAAAAGAGAGAGTGAATTATATTGCCTTCCACCTCTGAGAAAGTATTGCTTGGCTTAAATCACTTCAGACTGAATTTACAATGTCACTCACTCAGCAATTCAGTGAAATTACACATACACGAAATTCTCAGAAGCATTTTACACCATCTGTTCGGGATACTTAGTGTGAATGTATTTGGGGGGGTGAAGTTAGCAATTATAGGGGGTGGAAATTAACATATTGGACTAATTAACAGCATCTTCTGGAAAAGAGACAAGGAGGATAACCAATTACAAAACTTTAATGTTTACTGTTCTCCCAGCTATAAATAAAGACTGTTCAATATGGCTCTCCTTGGGTTTTTTTGGGTTTTTTTTTCTCCTCTCAAAGAAGTTATCTGCATGCTGTCAAAGAGTGGGAGCCAGAGAAAAGACTCAGACATTGCAGACTCCATGGTCTGGTTCTATACATCCTGCTGGATCTATACATACACCGCTGACTGGAGCACACCAATGTCTCAGTGTGATACATCCTTATTGTTATAAGGGTTCAAAATGAAGGATGCACACAGCTCACCCAAATTTGGACATCGAAAAATTAGAGTAGACTTACTCACAGCATCTTGGATCCCTTTAAAGAAAAAGTGTTTCCTTTCTGCTCCATTTTAGATTCTAGTTTAGGATGAAATCATGCCTTGGACTTGAACTGTACCAACTGGAACTTTACTGACTATGAAGAGGAGATCACTGCATTGCAGAGCTCCATTTTTAATGAGAAGAGTCATAGCTGAATAGTCCAGACCATTTTGAAGACTCTGCAATTGTCATGGAAGACAGAAGGAATATGTACTGGTCAGGAGCACCACGCTGATGATCCACCACACTGAGAAAAGTACATCGGCTCATGCTAAGCCAAAAAAGTGAACTTTTGTGCCTAGTATGTCCCAAAATTCACTTCATGCTTATGCCTGAATCTAGGCTGATTTCCAACCAGTCTGAACATGAAGCAGTTTAGAGTTTTACTCTATGTATAAACAGAATCACAGAATGATCCGGAGTTGGAAGGGACCTCTGGAGATCACCCTCCTGCCAAAGCAGTAAGAGAGGCTTCTGTGGCTGCTCTCTTCCCTTTTCATGTTAAAATGCAGTTGTGCTCAGCCCGAGAAAATACCCTATGCACATAGCCCAAAAAATTATCTTTTGACAACAACTGAGAAGTAAATTGTTTGCCAACTTCTAAGACAGCCTGGTGTGAAATTCTGTTGTGGTGGGTTTTTTCTTTCCCCAATAGAAACTCTGGGCAAGAAAAAACCACTTTATGAATTAATGGCCAGTTGTACAATAATAATTACAAAAATATGCAAAAGGCAAAGAACACCTGAAAGAAATGTCCAATATTATGGAAGCTTTCACAGAATCTCATCTATCTTTCCTTTGTTTCCAGCTACAGAATGGAATAGATGGTCATTAAAATTTATACAAGCAAATATGCCACATGAGGCAGAGTTGCTCCCTGAAACACAATGGCACAAGTTGCAGAGCTCAGGCCAGATTCATAATACAGGTCAACACACCCATTTATATGCAAATTAAGAGGCAGTTAAGGCAACACAAACTTTCAGACTTTGGTCTGATCAGCTTATCTAGATCAGCTTATTGTCCTTAAGGAATTGATACAGTCAGAGTAAAACACATTGATCTAATATATAATAAAGAATGATTTTTTTTTCTTCCTTAAGCCTCATTTCCTTTGCCATTTCTCAGGGCTGGAGAATTCGCTGAGCTGAATGATAATATCTACATTATTACAAGATATTTTAAACTCCTGCCTCTGTGAAGATTTACCAGGGGGAAAGAGAAGTGAAGGGGAAAGAAAAAAAACTTGCTTTCTTGCCCAGTCCCATCACTCATTGCAGCACGCACAGCCCAGTAATGCCACAGAGGAGCAGCCCTGAGTGTGCTTCTCCCAGTTCCGAAGCAAAGCTGGATCCAGTTTCACATCAGTATCATTTACGTGATGGTGGATTTTAGCCAAGAATCAGGGTCAAGAATCAGTGCTTTGCCCTGCTTTCAAAAACTGGTATGAGGAAAGCAAAGGCAAACAGCAGGACTCCTTCCTGCTGTTTGCCCTTCTATAGAGTTATGATATTCCCTTTACTCCCCAAAATGCCCCTAGATGCACCCGGCCCTAACTCTCCATCAGAAAAACCTTCTGTCCTAACCAAAAAAGTCAGAGTCAGGTTTTGGAGACTTGATGGTTGGTTCAGGAAACAGAAATGGTAAAGTTTTGGGATTAAACACGTGTAGTGTGTTCTGATTTGAAGAACTTGTGGTTTCCCCAGTAAATACGCCATTGATGTGGCTGAAATGACCCAAGGTTCATCCCCTGGCCTACAGGAGCTGTCAGTCTGGTCAGGGCACACTGGTTTCTGTGGTAAATGCCACACAAGAGTTGGATTTTCCCAAGCACATCCACCTCTTCACCTACCCAGCCAGGATGTCCCATGCTGCACTTGGAGAAATGCCACCAGCCTTTGGCAACGAGTCTCAACAGTCTGGATACAGACACTTTAACTGTCATATCAGGTGGGGAGTACGGTCACTTTAACAGATGAAATCATGAAAAAGGGTTGTCGTTATTAGTTCACCTGCAGCTCTTTCCAGGTGTGCAAATTTTAAACTTTCCTTCCGGTTTCACACCACCACTTTACAATGTTGCCAAGGAGAAGCCAGGGCCAGAGGCACTGTGTTTATCTCAGCAGGAAAAGATGTTCCTGGAGCAAGGACACTTTGAAAATGGATCCTACAGTAACAAGAAGCCAAGAAGAAATGGAGAAATAAATACCTGTGACATTGGTGCGGGCTGACAAAGCTTCACAGTACTTTTCCAGAAGAACAGACAAGGGCAGGTTCACGGAAGATTCACAGTGGAGAACTATCTGGATGAAACAAAACAAAACAAACAGTGAAGCAGCAGCAGAGAATAGATTTTCTCATTCATAAGTACAATAATCCCCAGCTCTTGCATAGCAGTTCCCATTCATAATTGGTTCAGGTACAGACATCTCCTCATGACAGAGATTTATCCATCACATCAGTTGGGATTCAACTGACTAAAGGTAGGCATCTTCAAATGAACCACCTCTTCTGGACCTCTTCATGAGGGAGCTAGTCAATAGCATTAACAAAGCTCAGGACAATTTATCTCACCTAAAAGCAGATGCCTGAAATAGAGAAGGTGCATCACATCCCATTAAAGATCACATCTGGAATTTTTTCAACTACCTTTTAATGGTTACATGGGTGCTAAAGATGCCTACACAGAATTATAGAACACATTAAAGAGAGAAGCATTTGGCACAGGAAAATTAGGAAGGCTTGAGGAAAGTGATTCCATTGACTGTATAGGAAAAATAGACATCCCTGTAAGGTGATCCTTGGCTCTCGTTAGCCAGTTAAAAAGACATGAGTTTCTGATCCTCAGAATTCAGAGTGCAAATATTGCACTGAAGACAAATATTCATGAGAAAGAGAGCGGTAATACCAACACGGGCACTTCAAGAAAGCTGCAGATTCAGGACAGGATAATAGTACATCCCCAAGTAAATTTTAGGAGATATATATTTAGAGTTGAATCCAAGGCATATGTTGTCATTTTCTCACTCAAAAATGAAATCACTGAAGTGGCCACTGCAGACAGAGAAGTCCTCAGAAATGTACATCTCAATGTACAGCTGAGCTTGGATACTGCTTGGGGCAAGAGAAGCTCTTGAAAAGTCCTTTAAGAAAGGCAGAACTAAACATGGTGAGAAAGTTCAAGAATGACACATCAACGATAAACTTCTTTTTTCAAACAATGAAACAAAACCTTCCTGACTATTTCTGAGGGGATATAAAGCTGTGGTAACACACAAAATGCCTTTGCTTTCCTATTTACTCAGAATGACTCTAACATAATACAGGACGCTTTTACCCAGGGAAAGGACCACACTCATTGAATGTTGATGTTTAAGATGTGTTAAGTGATTGCAGAACCCTCTTTATGTCACTGAATTCCTTGTCACTTAATAAGAAGTGCAGTAAATGATCATGACAATCGAATTCATCAGCAATGTCGGTCTCTAAAGAACAACTGTTCTTTGTACAATACCATTTCTATCTGCTTCTCACTTTGCTGTTATTTTACAAAATAGAGTTTTGAAATAAAAGCTTTTCTCAGACTTCATTCTTTTCAAATGAACACCACGAAGGCACTGATTCTCCTCCAGGGAGACTCGAACTTCTACCTCCAGTAGCAAAGCCTCCCAGGGTACTACTGACCATGCGTGGTCAGGTCAAGGAGACAGAGGAAGATGATGTTCTACAGCCAGGGCAGATGCTTTCTTACAAGGCACAGGACTCCAGCTGAGCCTGGCAGAAAGCAGACTCCGTAGTGGTCGTGTCTCATGTCAGACCCAGTCACGTGAGCTGACGTAGCAGAGGTATTTCTTCCCTTCCATCCCTTCACCCTTCTCCTACCTCACAGGCCAAAGCGCTGTCTCACTTCAAAGGAGAAACTTGACACATCTCCATGTACTGTAAATACACTGGATGTTCAGCTGTCTGCTTCAGAAGATGATGGGAAAGAACAGGCAGAGGTCAAGCTCAGCACTGCGTGTGTAGGGACAAGAAAGGTTAAAAGTCACATTTGCTCTAGGGTCAGCTTAGGTTCATTTGGCTGGAGGGAAAAGTGCCTTCCACATATTATGTTACTTTTGCTTTCATTTTCTCTCCACTAACCACAGTGAACAGCTTTCTTCTCTGGGGTACTTTAAAAAAATTGTATTTAAAGCCCTAAAAGAAACACTCTTAAAAATAATAAAGAACGTGAAAAAAAAACCCCACATTTAAATAATTCAGAATTATACAAATAAATAACTGGGCCTGTGACTCTGTATATATTTTGAAATATTAGTTGCTTTGAGTGACTAATGCACTACTTTACTCAAACTGCATTTCTCTTAAGACAGCTATTACTCCATGACCTCTTCCCACCAACTCATTTCTGTGTTGTTCTCGCCCATTTCTCTGAAACACGTACAGAAATGTCTATCTTAATTTCCCTGAGCTGAACAAATAAAAATAATGCACTGAGACAGAGATTAAGGTGAAAAGCCCTTTACTTTCTAAAGCAGGGGCACCAGCTAATGGTCTGCAGGCAGTTCTGACCCTTCACAACAATATATGGAGCTTCTGGACAACATTCTCTTCACATCTGAGAGGACTTTGAGAAAAGGAGTGGATGAATTGTTCTAGTGCGTCACTGTCTTGGCCATTTTGTTTGACCTTCTCTCTTGGCCATGGTCACTGCCCTTCATTAATCCATGAAAGGTCTTCATCTCTGTCAGAGGGCTTGCAACTACAAGACACAATGAGAGGAACCCACCGTAACATCACCTCTATATATGGGGAGGGCAAATGAAAAGGGCAACAACCTGAGGAAGGGTCACATTTTGCTCCCTTACGTTGTTAGAACTTGCCAGGCTCTGATAGCAGCGCGTGCTCCGCTGAAAATAGGCAGCCTCCAATCTTGCAAGCATTTATTTATGCAGAATTTGTTCCACAAGTGCTCTCATAAATTACTAACACGAAGTCACAAAACCACATATGCAACATTATATGATATATATAATATGCCTCAATGGATCCAGATGGAGAGCTCTAGACACAGACAAATATCTGACCCGTGATAGCGTTGCCTCCTCTCAGTTCCTACCAGAATTTGTGATTATTTCATGCAGATTAGAGAGGACTTGTAACTTCATTTTAAAAAAGAATTAACGTAGAGTCCTGGTTTGAAAGATTACTGTATTACACTAAGTAGTGAGAAAGAGAGAGAGAGATACATATAAAACCCAAATTAACTAGCTAAGAAATGTCTACAGTAATAGAACACAACCCCCCCCGAGACATTAATAGGCTCTGAAACTGCCCATATAGACAGAGATACAATGAACCACATCTTGTAAGTTTAAATATCTCAAATATCTAGCAATAAGAAGCAGCAGAGAGGATGAAGTCAGCGGGACTGAAACCTGAAGGAAAAAGTGGAAGTGGAAAAGGACAAGACGTGACAGTGCAGGATTTGTTGCCAAGATGGGGGAGGTGAGCTTGGAGGCAGCCAGTGCTGCCAAACGTGGACAGATGCTTATGCTCTGCTGTCCCATTCTCACACAAGAATTCCCAGATTCCATATTCTAATCCGATGTCTAATAAAAGCCCTCTTTTTAGAAAAAAGCTTTTATGCTTCCTGTAAAACATCTGCTGGTGTCATGCTGAATAGAAGCAGAGGTGTTGACGTCTGAGACAGGCTCAAAGTAACAGAACAAGAACTCTCCCTTTAAAAACAATGTAGTATCTAGTACTTATGAGGTCCCAGAGAAATCCATCCTGTGGAATTATAACACCATTTCACCAGAAAGCTACTTGCAGAAAAGCAGTGGGATTTATCTCAAATAGCTCAGCCTTCAAAACAGAGAGAGCAACAGCTGAGCTCATCACCCAAGGAATCCTTTGAGATTCAAGAAGAGAAGTAGGAATTTTTCAGAGGCAGTTCATCTGCCATAGTTTAAATCTCTAAGTTCAAATGACTCAGTCCCTGACCTCCACTGACTGCATCAGCTGGGTCTCACCCACTATAAGGACAGAGCAACTTAGATGAACCCTTCCTAAATTTTCTTTAGACAAAAGGAGAGATAAAAACATTCTTAGAGGTGATGGCTACAGAAGCCAGGAAAACTGTCTACTGTTTTCTTTCTTTTACTAATGAAGGAACCTTCCAACACCAAATAATTTTGTAGTTATCAACCACAAAACATATGCTCAGTCCATGCTCGACAAGAGAATGATCCATCTCATGTCTTCATTGCCACATGAAAATGAAATCTCAGTCCAAACTAACCATCTGTGCTCCTTATACAACCGAAGCACTTTCCCCTCCTGAGTAGACATCTATGTAACAGTATGGATCATGTTAGGAGGATGCTTATTCCTGCCCTTCGTGTCTGTGAAGCAGCATTGCTGTAAGATTCCTGCTGCACCTCCTCCCAGGGGGGTCTGTAAAACATCTGGGAAGGCTGAGGACTTAAATTCTACCATGTTTCAGCATCAGCAGTTCAGCGAGATTGCTTTCAGCACAGAGAAAGCTGGTACGTGGTAGCTGGAACTCAAAACTAAATTTAAAAAAAAAAAGAGAGAAAAGGAAAACTTATATTACTTATATTTAATTCTTAGTTCATCAAATAGACAATGCAAATAAATTAATTTGAGAAATACCCTTGGCTCAAAGGTAACTTTATTTAGTTAAGCTCTCCAAATGCATCATTTCTACAATAAGATGGAGTGGTCACCTGAACTCTTGGGAGGGTCTGTCTTAGAGCAGAGGTCCAATTAAGCACAAAAAGTTAGTTTATGTCCACAGAAGCTCAGTTCAGGCAAACACATGCATCTAACTTCACTGTTCACTGGTAAAATATAATTAGTGAAGGAGCTTGATGCAGCAAAATCAAAGCAAATCCCACACTTCCTTGACAAAACCCATACTTTGTTTGAATCCATCAAAGGAGTTTCCAGGGCAGGTGGACATCTGGAAGTTTCACAGAGGCTCCCACCATCACCAGCACTTGGGTGTGAAAAGAGATGCTTTGGGAAAAACACCAGGTATTCAGTGGAATGTGCTGATAACAAACACCAACTCATCTGAGCAGCTCTTTCTCTCTAACAAGAGATGGCAACACACACCGGAGAGGGTGAGGAGAGCCAGAATATTTGCTAATTGCTAATCACCTGAAGAAATCTGCACAACCAGGAGAGTGACAAATGCTATTTAAAGAGGAAAACTGAGAACAGTCTGGGAGAGCGGGGGAAGGCAGTCTTTTCTGTAGCCAGGATGGATTTATATTTACTGTCTTGTGGTTGACTTCATACGCAAGATGTATGTGAAAGAGATGCTTATTAAAGCATTAATTAATGTCCTTATTAAAGGACAGTGCTGAGAGAGCCAGCATGGTGGAAATACTTTACTTGTTGAAGAACCAAAAAAGGTCAGTCCCCTGCTTTAAGATATCTTTGGCCTTTCTCAACTCAGTCACTTCATTTTGCTTGTGCAGCGGCATTTGGCAGCATCCGATCGTTTGGCTCTGCTTCCCCAGAAAAATAATTTCCATTTGGGATAGAAGGTCTAAATACAAGTTTTCACAGGAACCTGCAACCTGAAACCTGAGCCAGCTAAGGTTACAGTAAAAGGAAAGGCTGCTCAGATGGTTCAAGAAAAACAGTCTCCTTTTCAAGTCATCCTTCAGCTCTTTCAGCTCTCTGTCCTTACTTGTCTCTAAATTAATCCGAGCGGCCAGATAAAATAGCATTGCTAGAGAGTGAGCCCCAAGTGATCCAAGAGACATTGCTCTATGATCTTAGATGCCACCATGAATTCTGCAGATCTTCCAGGAAGCCTGGAGAAAGAGACTTTAAGTCTGCATGGATTGGGAAGTAGGACCTCAGTTCAAGAAAGCAACTAAAAACGTGCTCGGTTCTAAGCATGAAATGAAATTCAACTTGGAGATCTGCCTCCATTGAGCATCTGCTCTGCTGAATAAGGGTGGAGAGGAGAGGTTCTTCACCCACTGAAAGCCATGCATCTGCAAAGTGACTTTCTGAGTCACAGCACATAAAGCAAAACCACCCATGAGCTGGACTCGTCCCACCAACTCTCCATGCCCTCTGAAAGCAACTTGAGATATTAAACGGCCTTTGAATCACAGGCTACAGGTGTCTTCAAATTAAATTATTCAATGGAAATATGTTTCAATTTCATACCCTTGAAGAGTTTTGTTCTTCGTTACTCCTATCTGTGGATATCATATTCAGAATTTGGAAGGGGAGCAAGGCCTTCACAGCAATCCTAGTCCTGCCTTCGTATCTGCCCTTTTCTCAGCTCTTCACACCAAATTGTGTCACCTGTGACTAATTCTTCTCTACTCTTTCCACCCAAATCACATTACTATCAATCTCCTCCGCAGCTCAAATGCGATCCACCTGGCTCACCTATTTTAGCAGGCATTGCTTTAGGAATCCCTAATACTTACAGGAAGAAGGAAGGACTATCAAGGAACAATCCATTACTTTTGCTTTTAAATATGTGCTTTAGGACGAGGTGATTTATGCACTGGAAACAAAACACACAGGGAATCCAGAGTAGCTCAAGTTTAAAAGTCACATTTACCCCAATGAATGCCAGTATCTCAGCTGCTTCTCCCAGGAGAACTCTCATCTACCTGAATAGTCTCTGCAAAGATCATTCCCCCATCCATGATCATCAGCCTGCTACTATACTTTGGGACCTCCCTTCACAGCCTCTCCCAATTCTAGCTCATCTAGTGAGATCCTAAGCTTTGTTTTTCAGGTCTCTGCCAGCATGCTCCCACCTAAAAAAGGTAAAATTCCATCTCCCATTCTGGATCAAGACTTTAACCAGCCCGTCATACCTGCTCTCCCTGTTCCTGGAATGTCAGCAATGGTACCTCTATATCCCCCATAAAATAATCCTTTGGCCCAAGCCCAAGGGAACTATCGTTCACTGCTGATGATCAGGATGACCATGATGACCAGTGTCACCTCACTGGCCCATTCTTAGTACTCTTTCTCTCCATTCATGATGTCTTCCTTAAGTTGCTAACTCTTGGGCTGGAGCCCACCTTTATTATTCAAAAAGTACATATCACAGTGAAATTTAACTCCAAGACTGGAACAAGAGAAGGTCTAACCACCATCTTTCACTACCTGAAGGGGCATTACAGAGGAGTCAGACTCTTCTCAGAAGTTGACAGCAAAAGGACGATGCAGGCACCATCCACAAATTGCAGTAAGGGAAAATCTCACAGGACATGAAGCAAAAATTAGGCACTATGACAACATGACCATGACTGAGCATTGGAAAAGAGGTTCAGAGATGTTGTGAAATCTCCACCTTTGTAGATTTTCACAACAAACTGGGTGAGGTGCTGAGCAACATGACCCAGTTTTGGAATTGACCCTGCTTGGAGAAGGAGGCTGATCAAGGGACCTCTAGCAGTCCCTTCCAGCATAAATTATTTTTTCATTCCTTGACATAGGGACACATAGCCCCTATTATTTGGTAAAACGAATAATAGATAACAGTTATTCCCAAACCCTTTCTACTGATAATGCTGTAATTAACAGTTTACAGAGTGTATCTTGAACAAAAATCAGCAAATCTAGAGGCTTTGAGGTTTTTTGATCACTCATGTTTCTAATATTTCATACTCTGCATAATCATAATTAAAATATTGTATCAAAACTATGAAAAGGTATATTTGTTTATATATTTAATCATAGAATATTCTTTTAAAAATTTTTGTAAATGTCCAAAAGAAGGAAATACTGAAAGTCTGACAAGACTTGAAAATATTAATGAAGAGACACTTGTTTTGAGAAAGCAAGGGTTTGTTATACCTAAGAAGTTCTCTCAAGCTCAAGATGAACTAAACAGGTGATCTCCCAGCAGTTAGGACACGAGGCAGCTCCATCTGATTTGGATCTTGCCTATTCAAAACCCTGTCCTGTGCTCCGAGACATCATTGTTGTCCCCAGAGGGATAACCTTGGCCTTCCTTTTGGCTTTGAAAGAGTCAATTGACAACAGAAGGAGCAGACTGGTCCCAAAATATCCTCGCCCCCAAAACAAGAAAAAAGCAGGAGAACGATGCTCCTCTAAGTAGCCCTGGGACCTGGAACTGAGAAAGCAGAAAGGTTCTGCCTGTGATGGCCACACTACAAAGTATGGCCACTAGTGCTGGCTCACGGGCCATAACTCTTGCTTCTGCTGGCATCAGGCTTCTGAAACCCAAGCTATGTCTGGGCTGAGGGAGTCTGCTACTGCCACTCAAAGGGAATCAACACTTTAGTCCATGCCTGGCTGGCAGCCCCACAAGCAACCTGTTTGGACTCAGCAGCACGCTTCCTTTTAGTCACTTTCCCCTCCTTTCCTCCTTCCTTTGCACTGGAAAAGCCACTCCTGCTAGAGGACAGCACTCCCAAAACCAAGGCAATCTGAAAGCCTCCCATGTCCCAGGAACACGGGGAGCAGCCAGAGAGATTATCCCCGAGCCCTCAGAGGCTGGTGGCTCCTTTCCAGTTCTCTAGCACTTCAGCTACTATTACCAGGGCAAGGGTTTAACATTGCAGCGAGGACAGCTCATGTATTTTCATCTCCATCTGCATTGCTCACTATTTACTTACAACCCGGAGTGGATAGTTATTCAGCCAGGATTACGCAAAAGTTTCTAGAGCTTTAATTAGTTTCACTTTCTTACAGCCTTGTTGACGAAGTACTTTTCAGCTCTTGAAATACCAAATGGATTTTCTTTCTTATTTAGTAAAAACAAGCCGCGTTTCTGCACAAACACGTGCCTTTAAATTGATCATTCCCAGAGAAGGACAGCTTCCAAGTTCTCCACCCATTGAGCTCCATAATAGAGCTGTCAGTCTGGGGGACAAGACGTGTGGTGGCAGGAGCAGCACCTTCCCAGCACCGTAGCAATGAGGTGCCAGAGGTCAGGACAGGATGCCAAAACCCACCTCTGTGAACTACTTTTCTCCAAACTCCACCATCCCCACCACAGCACTTCCAAAGTGTCAAGACCATGCAGAGCCAGACAAACTTTGGCTTGTGAGAACCAAATGCAAATGATCCCAGCTCCATAGAACTGATGAGTGCTGAGGAAAGCATGGCATGTTATACATTCCAGGAGGAATCTAACAATTATCCCCACACCAGCACCAGAAACTGGAAATGAAATTTTCATACGTTTGGACGTGATTGATGGAATTGGAGAAGCCTCTGAGGAGACCTTCTAGCAGCCTTCCAACACCTAACGGGGCCCTACAAGAGAGATGGGGAGGGACTCTTTGTCAGGGAGTGCAGTGATAGAACGAGGGGGAATGGATTTAAGCTGCAAGATGGGAGAGTTAGATTAGACACCAGAAAGAAATTCTTTGCTGTGAGGGTGGTGAGGTACTAGAACAGGTTTCCCAGAGAAGCTGTGGATGCCCCATCCCTGGAGGTGTTC